>JAJAGP010000763.1:0-286421 GCA_025084515.1 Ancistrus triradiatus | reverse complement strand
GAGGAATGGGCTAAAATTCCTCCAAGCCGGTGTGCAGGACTGATCAACAGCTACAGGAAACGTTTAGCTGCAGTTATTGCTGCACAGGGGGGGCACACCAGATACTGAAAGCAGAGGGTCACATATTTTTGCCACTCACTAATATGTAATATTGGATCAATTCCCTCAATCAATAAATTACCAAGTATAATATTTTTGTCTCATATTATCTACTTTTAGGATTATGATATTATTGGAACCAAATGCAGTCAGGCTGTTCTGTAAATCAACTCAGAAAATCTGATATCACTGTGTGTTTTTCTACTTGTTGATGCTTTTACACTGGTTTTGGGCAAAAGTTGATGTATCTTGTACATTTTACTAAACCTTACACCTTCATCATTATGTGTTGTATAGTGAAGGTTTTGATTACTGTGTAATTTATTGGAATGGGTTTTGGAGGAGTGTATGGTTATTGAAAAAAAAACACACCCAGATAGAAATGTTGGATTTCGGCATGCAGGTATGCACAGGTGGATGTGTAAGTGATTACAGGTGTGGTCTGATTAGACAGTGGGTCTGGCCACAAGTGGGCATAAAAGATCTCCCTCCCCTGCTCTATAAAAGGCTCTCGTAGGACACTTTTGAGAACTGTACCTCTTGGTGAAAGATCGTTGCCTGCTAGACATGCCTCTGTGACATATTTGCCCACAGCTGGGCCTGTAGATCCTCCGTGACAACACATTTCCTTCTGCTAAGAACCTGGAAATGGTCTGGGCAGAGACAGGGGTGTGTAGTGAATGCGTCATCTGTGTCTGGATGGCACAGGCTGTTCGCTGTGTGTGCGTGCCCTCACAGAACCACTGCTCCCAACACCTCCTAACAGCTAGCTCACAACGACCTAGATGGCGGCCAATTCATCGACAACCATCCTGCTGATGCTCCCACTCTCAAAGTTTGGCAACTGGGCAAAATGTCTATGAGAGGCATGTCCAGCAGTCAAAGATCTCTCACCAACAGTAAACTCCCCAAATGCAGCCTCTGAGAGCCTATTTGTAGACAGAGAGGGAAGCACTGTTACGCCATCTTGTGGAAAGACCCAGTGTCTAATCAGACCACACCTGTAATCATTTATACATCTGCCTGCTACATAACTGTGAGCCAGGTTTCGCAGCAATCCGTCATTTGTATCTGGGTGCTTTTTTGTGTCAATGTGTACCCGTTCACAAGAGTAAAACGTTGCTAAATGGCACCTCACACCTGCTGAAGTGGTTTGAAGGCTTGCACTTAAGCCTCTTTAACCACCGCACGTGTGTATAACGATAATCCTTATCAGGATATGCAATCTAATCCAGATACTTTGGCTACAGGACGTTTTACAGTTGGGGGTTTTGAAATAGTGTACCTCCATGCCTGCCTCTGCCACTGGTCATAACCCCACAAACGCAAACACATGGCCTAAAACTAATACTGGATCACATGATCACTATAGGCCTGTTAAATATATAGAGTATGCTCACCTCTCCTTGGTACAGCACTCTGCCAACTGGACTGACCACACAAGCTGTACCTGAACCAAACATCTCCTTCACTCGCTTCTCCTGCAGAGCTAGGCACAGATCTGCCATTGTCAAGTAGCGCTCAGAAACTTTAAACTCCCCCTGTGCAGAGAAATGAAGAGAACCCATTATGGTTTGTTCCAGTCCAACAGGCTATTTTTCAAATGACAAACATTCCTTATACATTTAAAAGCATCTATAAATATACAATATGTTTAGAAATGATTATCAAAAAGGCAAAAAAACTAAAAAAAGTCTTGTTCCCTCAAGCACTTCCGTTCCATCCCACATGAGGGCCTGCCCCACAGCTTTAAATCCACTCATAAGGCCGTATTCACTATCTGTCCACACTACTAACCACCTGGTATCATCAACCTGTACATCAGCCTGATACTGAAGAAGTCTGAGCAGTTCAGTTGGTTGGTTTCCACCCACGAGCCGGATGATTCATCGATTACATGCAGTCCTATATGGATTGTGGAAAATGGTGGGAATTTCTAACAAAGAGGGCACCGAAATACTATCGCTCAACACCGAACTAATAATAAAAGCCTCTTCACAGCAAAGTTTAATGGAATAGAAATGCCAAGATCTTTGCTTCGATCTCCAAAGGTTCTTTCTTCAACTTTCAAATGACATATTTTCCTCTTTTTTTGTTTTGTCTTTCAACTCAAAACTTGTCTTTTGCTCTTCTTCCCAACTCCTTTCCCAACTCATCTTTCACTTCTTGGCAGGTACATCTTTTGTTTTCCATTTACTTTTTGATTCATATCTTCAGCTTTCACTTTCAAAATTCTCATTTGCTTAATTTGAAATACTCTCTTTTCTTTCAAACCATACTTATCAATACCAAATTCCGTCTGGCACAGCGATCAGCTTATGACGTCCCTATGATTAGTACTGCTGACTGGGAGCTTCACACCTCTGCTGCCCACTTCTGGCAAAGACGTGGCACAGCGGGCCATGTTACACATCCAAAAATCTGCTGCAGTGATTGCAATATGCCGTAGTACACCCCAACATTGCTAATGCAAACCTGGTCCATAAAAAGTTCCAGTTCTTAGTCATCCATGATCAGGCGATGGACTGGCGCCCTGCCTAGTATTCCGTCCTTTTGCCCTATGCAGCCACAACCCTGAACTGGAGTAAGCGGATGGAAAGTGAGTGAGTGACTGGAATCAGTGAACCTGTGTGTCCACATACTGGATCTACCTGACCATGGGCTATGTCACTCCAGGCTTAAAACAACGAACAAAGGAACTGTTCCGTCCTGTTGGTTACAGTTTACCCATTTATGTGTTAGCTCCAGGATGCTCTGCCGTGTAATGCCTGGTAATATGATCCCATCCAGTGGAGGTGTTGCAAGTTCTTCCTCTGAAAAACAATGTAGTACAGTTTGAATACAGTCTGCTGAAAGGCAGTTCTTATCTCAAACAATTCACACTATTTGACTCGTGACTTCAGTCTAGATACAGAGAACCTCACAATACCAGCTTGTACTGTTAATCAGCTCATGTTTAATCAATTTATTTAATATGCATTTTGACATTCAGATATAGTAAACTACTAACAATTTAACTTCATATTGATCTAATCTATATTATTTCAACTTAGTACTTAAGAGTTAAAGCTATACGTCTGACAAAGGCTGAAGTACCATATAACCGGGCTCACTTAAATGTACACAAGGGAACCATCACACCATCACCAGAAGGAAATCTGAGATTTAATGCATTTTCACTAGTTACTCACTAGAGGGCACTGGTCGACAAATAAATACTTATTTCCTTCTTACTTAAAGGTTTGCTAAATGGGATTACTTTCTCTTGTTTGGAAATATATTCTTTGTCTCATATTACATTTTATACCTCTCCTCTAAACTGGGACTGTGGTAGCCTAGCGGTTAAGGTACTGGAAAATGTTTGTTTGTTTATTTAACATAGTTTATCAGCATAAAAAACATTTATTTACTGGATACTACAGAACATATTTGGGAGAAATCATTTGCATATCATGTTTTAATAATTAATAATATGGCAAAAAGCTCAACAATACAAAGAGAAACATCACTCCACCATTTATCCATTAATCGTTTAGGAAACAGAAAAGGTTCTGAAAGCTTCAACGAGTGCAGCCGGAAAAATACACAAAACGCCACACAGAACTGGCTCTTATGAAGCTTGCTCCAGGAAAGGAAGTCCAAGTCAGGTCAGATCTATTTATATAGCGCTTTTTACAATGGAGCATTGTATCAAAGCAACTTTACAAGTTTAGATTATCTCCTAATAACTACATCCAATCCCAAACTGAGCAAGCCTAGGGCGACAGTGGCAAGGAAAAACTCCCTAAGTGTTATAGGAAGAAACCTTGGGAGGACCAAGACTCAAAAAGGGACCCAACCTCCTTGGGCGGCGTAGATGATAAATCTAAGAGCGAACTACAGTCATGGAGTCAAAGTTCAAATAAAATGTGAAGTTTGCACATCAGCATTAAGTGGCCCGATACACAGAGTCACTCCAGGATCCTGAGTCTAAGCAGGAAAGTCCTTGGCGGAACTTCGTCCCCAGATAACCCATGTGCGACCTCTGCTGCAGATGTCTAGCGTATTGTACATGAAGATGCATCACGGATTACCATCACTGTAGGTCAGAGGACACCACCACCCGCTGGTCCATTTTTAAGAATATAGAACTGAAGGTTACTTATGTAACCTTGGCACACCTACAGATGTTCAGTGAGGTCACAGTGAAGATCACCAAATGATTACATCAATACTGGCACCCCACAGCGAGAGAGAAAGCACCATGAAAAGGCTCCACTAACGAGAGTGACACATCTCTCACCTTGCTTCAGAGAGCTCCAGTTACAAACAGTATGGAACCTTCAGATAGCTTAGGTATTAAGGTTACTTGCAAGTTTTATGACATGATACAAGATGAGATCTAAAATAATGTACTGACAAGCTGAAAAACACTTTCCCCTATATTTTGATAATAATTAACACTGCTCTTGCATCAGGACACTGTAGAGAGACAGAAAAGATAAGATAAAGCAGCAGAGGTGCTTGGAAGTTTGTGAACCCTTTAGAATTTTCTACATTTCTGCATAAATATGACCTAAAACATCATCAGATTTTCACACAAGTCCTAAAAGTAGATAAAGAGAACCCAGTTAAACAAATGAGACAAAAATATTACACTTGGTCATTTAGTTATTGAGGAAAATGATCCAATATTACATCTTAGTGAGTGGCAAAAGTATGTGAGCCTCTGCTTTCAGTATCTGGTGTGACCCCCCTGTGCAGCAATAACTGCAGCTAACGGTTCCTCCGTACAGAACAGCTTCAGCTCTGGGAAAACACCTGACTCTAATTTCACCTTCAAATTAACTGCTAATCCTAGAGGCTCACATACTTTTGCCACTCACTAATATGTAATAATGTAAAAATAATGTAAAAAATGACCAAGTATAATATTTTTGTCTCATTTGTGTAACTGGGTTCTCTTTATCTACTTTTAGGACTTGTGTGAAAATCTGACTTATATAGAATATAAAAAATTGACAAATTTTCAAGCAGCACTGTATATCATGCCAGTCACCTCACACAGCTAACAACCTAACAAGCTGTGCTGTGTTAAAACTTAAAAATAAATAATTTTTCACAAAGATTATCTGTTTTCTATTAATATCAGCTATAACCAACTCAACAATTTTGTGATCTCTCTCAATCCACTATTGTATGAAACGTACAGTGGGACAAAAAAGTATTTAGTCAGCCACTGACTGTGCAAGTTCTCCCACTTAGAAAGATGAGAGAGGTCTGTAATTTTCATCATAGCTACACTTCAACTATGAGAGACACAATGAGAAACAAATCCAGGAAATCACATTGTAGGATTTTTAAAGAATTTAATTGTAAATCATGTTGGAAAATAAGTATTTGGTCAGTAACAAAAGTTCAACTCATTACTTTGTAACCTTTGTTGTCAATGACAGAGGTCAAACGTTTCCTGTAAGTCTTCACCAGGTTGGCACACACTGTAGCTGGTATTTTGGCCCATTCCTCCATGCAGATCTCCTCTAGAGCAGTGATGTTTTGGGGCAACACGGACTTTCATCTCCCTCCACAAATGTTCTATGGGGCTGAGGTCTGGAGACTGGCTAGGCCACTCCAGGACCTTGAAATGCTTTTTACGGAGCCACCATTCGTGCGACGGCGGTTGTGTTTGGGGTCATGTCAGGCGGAAGACCCAGCCCGTTCCATCCTTCAATGCTCTCACTGATGGAAGGAGGTTTTTGGCTTAAATGTAAAAATCTCACCATAACATGGCCCGTTCATTCTTCCCTTAACACGGATCAGTCGTTCCCTGTCCCCTCTGCAGAGGAAAAACAGCCCCAAAGCATTGAGTTTCCACCCCCATGCTTCACAGTAGGTATGGTGTTATTGGGAGGCATCCTCAGCATTCTTCTCCTCCAAACACAGCAGTTGAGTTTTTATCAAAAAGTTCATTTGGTTTCATCTGACCACATGAGATTCTCCCATCCTATTCTGGATCATCCCATATGCTCTCTGGCCAAACTTCAGTGGACTGGAAATGTAATGGCTAAGCAGGGGGGGCACGCCTGGCACTTTGGCAGGATCTGAGTCCCTCTCGGCGTAGTGTGTTACTGATGGTAGCCTTTGTACTGGTCCCAGCTCTGAACAGGTTAATTCATCAGGTCCCTCCGTGTTGGTTCTGGGATTTGTGCTCACCGTTCTCATGTCATTTTGACCCACGGGATGAGGATCTGTGTGGAGCCCCAGTCGAGGAGTTATCAATGGTCTTGTATGTCTTACGATTGCCCCCACAGTTGATTTATTTCACACCAAACCTGCTTGCCAACACTTCCAGCCTGCTGCAGGTCTTACAATTTTCTTTCCTGGTGTCCTTAGACAGCTCTTTGGTCTTGCCATGGTTGAGTTTGATCGACTGTTTGAGGCGGTGGACAGGTAGATTTTATACAGATACGAGGACAAACAGGTGCACATTAATACAGGTAACGAAGTGGGAGGACAGAAGAGCTTCTTAAAGAAGACGACAGTTGTGAGAGCCAGGGAATCTTGCTTGTTTGTGGCGTGACCAAATACTTATTTTCACCATGATTTTTCAAATTTTAATTCTCTTTAAAAATCCTACAAGTGATTTCCTGGATTTTTTTTCTCATTTTGTCTCTCATAGTTGAAGTGTAGCTATGATGAAAATTACAGACCTCTCTCATCTTTCTAAGTAGGAGAACTTGCACAATCAGTGGCTGACTAAATACTTTTTTGCCCCACTGTACCTAAGCATGTAAGCTATTGAGCAAAAGACAAAACCTGGTTGTCCAGCAGCTCAATGTTCAAATTTAACCTCAACCAAAAGGAACATTTCAGCATGACTAAAACACACCCAGAACATCACAGAATCCTCCAGCTTGAACAACACTTTGCACACAGTCCTCACTTAAGGCATCCTGCAGTCTCCGATGAACACAACATCTAGCATCATTCACATACAAGCATACAGAAACGAGATTCATCTGACCAGATAACACATTCCCAGTCGTGAACGGTCCAATTTTCTGTGTCTTTTCACCCACTGTAACCGGGCAGCTATGTGAGCAGAGGTGAGCAAAGGCCTCTTGTGGGCCACTCTGTTCCATATGTTCATGGTATGCAGTTCCATGCGGAGTGTTCTACCAAAAAAAGGTTGTGAAGGACCTGCGCTGACTTCTAGAAGCATTTCTTGCCTGGAAGTAAAATGATTTTTATTCACAAGCTGTGAAACACGCCGGCGGTCTCTGTCCAACAGTTTTGTCTTTTGGCCACAATTCTGAGAAGAATTTCCTGCAGACTGGGATTTCTGCCACTGCTGGTAGAGCCGTATGACTGTGGGCTTCAATGCATGTGCAAATTCAGCAACTTCCTTCACACTATGGCCTTTGGCACACCCAAATGCAATCACTCATTTCTGGCCAATTACTAACATCTGCTTTTGTGACCCCATTCTCCATACATCGAACGAAATAGTCACTGCAATGTATCACCTCTTCTCAATCTGTGAATCTGTCAACACCTCCCCCAAGGTATTCATAAGCACGATCATCTCATGCACACACAATCTGACAAGATCCTGAATCCACAACCCACTATAAGGACTAGTGATCATGAAACTGAGTGGGAAGTGTAATGTTCTGAATTTTCTTAACTGTACCTAAATTTACCTTTTATTTTTGACATACATAATTTCATTATTTGTTACTGGGTTGGTGATTTACATTTTGGCAAGCTCACCCGTTACACATAGAGCGGTACTGAAAGTTTGTGAACCCTTGAGAAATTTCTATGTATTTCTGAATAAATAGGACCTAACAACTTATCAGATTTTCACACAAGTCCTAAAAAGTTAGATAAGGAGAACCAGTAGTTACACAAATGGACACAATATTATACTTGGTCATTTATTTATGAGGAAAATGCGTCCCACAGTACATATTCGGGAGTGGCAAAAGTATGTGACCCTCTGCTTTCAGTTAGTGTGGTGTGACCCCCTGTGCAGCAATAACTGCAACTAAACGTTTCCGTAGCTGTTGATTCAGTCCTGCAAACACCGGCTTGGAGCATTTAGCCCATTCCTCCGTACGAAACAGCTTCAGCTCTGGGATGTTGGTGGGTTTCCTCACATTAGCATGCTCGCTTCAGGTCCTTCCAAAACATTTCCTTGGATTAAGGTCAGGATTTGACTTGGCCATTCCAAAACCTTGCACTTTATTCTTCTGTAACCATTCTTTGTGAACGGTCTTGTGTGCTTAGGGTCGTTGTCTTGCTTGCATGACCCACCTTCTCTTGAGATTCAGTTCCATGACAGATGTCGACATTCCTTTAGAATTCTCTGATACATTCATAATCATTGTTCCATCAGTGATGGCAAGAACCGTCCTGCCCAGATGCAGCAAAACAGGCCCCAAAAACCATGATACTACCAACCACATGTTTCACAGATGGGATAAGTTCTTATGCTGGAATGCAAGTGTTTTCCTTCTCCAAACATAACACTTTTCTTTTAAAACCAAAAACGTTTCTATTTTGGTCTCTTCCATACACAAAAACATTCTTCCAGTAGCCTTCGGCTTGTCCAAGTATCTTTTAGAAACGCAGATGAGCCGCAAATTTCTTTTTGGAGAGCAAGTGGCTTTCTCCTTGCAGCCTGCCATGCACACCATTGGTTTTGTTCGTGTTTTCTGTGGTGGAATCCTGGAACCTTAACATCTAGCCAATGTGGAGGAGAGGACTTAGTTGCTAGAAGTTTACCTGTGGTCTTTGTGACCTCACAACTATGACACGCCTTGCTCTTGGGAGTGATCTGTCGTTGGTCGACCACTCCGGGGAGGGTAAACAATGGTCTTGAGTTTATCCTCCATTTGTGACACATATGTCTGACTGTGGATTGGTGGAGTTCCAAACTCTTTAAGAGATGAGTTTCTGTTTAAACCTTTCCAACCTTTTTGAGCTCCTCAGAAATCTCTTTGTTCGTTACAATGATACCACTTCCACAATGTGTGTTGTGAAGGGCCAGAACTTTGATTAGACCCTGTCTTTAAATAAAAGGGTGACCATCACACCGATTGGCATACCATTGAATGAAAACACCTGGACTCTCATTTCACCTCAAATGAAATGTAATCCTAGAGGCTCACATACTTTGCACTCACTAATATGTAATATTGGATTCATTGACCTCAATTAAATAAATGAACCCAAGTATAATATTTGTGTCTCATTGTGTAACTGGGTTCTCTTTATCTACTTTAGGACTTGTGTGAAAATCTGATGATGTTTTAGGCCTATTTTATGCGAAATATCGAACATTCTTAAACGGGTCACAGAACTTTCAAGCACCACTGTAACCGAACCACTTTCTGGACAAACATACAGTGCATTCTGAATAAATGGGTGGTTGAACTAAATACGAAATTAATCCCAATGTGTGTAAATGTGCAAATAGTCCGAGCATCAAGTGCTTCTTTAGTGAAGGTACATGTTGCAAGTTTGGAATACACACGGGTCACTTCAGAATGATTTTCGTTGAATTTTTTTAATTATTAATTAAAAATTCCACCACACACTAAAGAAATGGTTACACATGGCTTAACAGACCATAAATTGTCTTCTTAAGACTCTATAGAAAAAAAAAAGGCTAATGTGGCTAGAAGGCATTTAATACAAGAACAAATAGTCATTCAAGACATTCTTAAAGAGCAAAAGAATCAGGAAAGATGTGATTTTCTGTTCTATTCTATGCACACTGTACTATTAAAGATTAAACGTGGTTATATTGTACAAAAAAAAATAGACATTATATGGTTCCATCATTACCTCCTTTCTCATTTACCCAGTAGGAGAAAGAGTTCATGTGCCAACTTCTGTGATCTGATGATCATCTCCCATTACAGCCAGAGCACTTGCTGACAGCCTCGTTCCATAGCCTCATGCTGAGATAGAAGAAGCCCCGATAGTTCCTTTGAATAAAGCAGCTTTTATTGTACTGCATCCTTGACAGGTCGTGCCAACAGTGACCATCGCCATGCAAATCTGTTATGCTTTAAATGTCTGAAGTTTACTTCTATTAGAGGAAGGATTCATCTACAGGTGAGCACAGACATTAAGTATTACTGAGACAACTCTACAAGTACAGTCGTATGAAAAAGTATTGGGCACCCCTGATAATTTCATGATTTGGGTTTATAAATACATTGGGTTGTTCAGATCAGGCAACTTGAGTTAAATATATCATATAGCAGATGAAACACAGGATATTTGAGAAGTGAAATGAAGTTTATAGGTTTTACAGAGAAGTGTGAGTAATTATTCAAAAAACCAAATTAGAAGGTGCATAAATTGGGGGCACCCCTAACAGAAAAATGACATCAATATTTAGTAGATCCTCCTTTTGTAGAAATAAACAGCGCTAAACGCTTCCTACAGCTTCAGTCGGATTCTGCGTTGAAGGTACTTTGGACCATTCTTCACTTAGAAACATCTCAAGTTCAGGTCAGGGTTGATTGGTTTCGAGCATGGACAGCCCACATTTTCAGTAATAGTCAGTCTGGGGACTTGGATGCCATTCCAGAACGTGTACTGGTTCCGCTGCATGAATGCTTAGTAGATTTGAGACAGGGTTTGGGGGTCGTTGGCCTCAGGTGCAACTTTGTCAATGATTCTGAACATTGTGTCTTACAATAATCTGGAGATTATTGAAACTGGAAATCCATGCGACCTCAAAATTGACAAGATTCCTCGTACCTGCACTGGCCACACAGTCCACAGCGATGGGAACCGCCACCAACTTTTATGTGGGTAGCAAGTGGTGTCTTGGGATTGCTGTGTTTATTTTTCCGCTTCCTGTTATGCCAAATAACTCAATTTTAGTTTATGTTCAGTACACAGCCACTTTATTCCAACATGAAGCTGGATGTCCCAAATGTGCGTAGCAACCTCAAGTGACTCTGTTTGTGGCGTGCTGCAGAAACGGCTCTTCTGCATACTCTCCCATACAGCCTCTCCGTGCAAAGTGCGCTGTATAGGTGAACGATGAACAGTGACACCATCTGCAGCAAGAGAGGTTGTAGGGTCTTTGGAGGTGGTTCTGTGGCTTGGCTATGGACGTTTCTTAACATCCTCGCCTCTGCATATCTGAGATTTTTCTTGGTCTGCCACTTCGGGAGTTCATTAACTAGAACGGTACCTGGCGGTCGTCATTGCCTCAACTATGGTTCCTCACAGTGGAAATGACAGCGTGAAATCTCTGAGAGAGCTTTTCCCGTTCCCTGAACATGATGTTGAAACAACCACTTTGTTTTCAGCCATTTGAGAGTGGGAGTTGTTTGAGGCTCCATGTTCCACTCTTCAGAGAAGATGCAAAGATGAGAAACAAAACTTCCATTGGCCACATTAACACTTTCTCATAGTTGATCACTTGTGTATGTAGATCAAGGGTCCAATGAGCTTTACAAAACAAATTCGTGTTCCAATAATTAGTGCTAAAGGTATTCAAATGACAAGGGTGCCCAAATTTATGCACCTGCCTAATTTTGTTTGAATAATTACTGCACACTTTCTGTAAAACCTATAAACTTAATTTCACTTCTCAAATATCACGGTGTTCATCTGCTATATGATATATTTACCTGAAATTGCTGAGCTGGACAACCAATGATTTATAAAGAACAATCATGAAAATTATCAGGGGTGCCCAAACTTTTCATACGACTGTGTATAGTGCCTTGTAACATCTGGACTGAGAAATTGGACTCTTCAGAATGAACTAGTTTAAAGCGCTGTGGCTTCTCATTGACATATATCAAGGATTCATATGGCAAGTTCATTATTTATTTAAAGTCAGAGGTGTATTTGAAGATCTGGTGAGAAATACAACAGTGAATGCATCTCTTGCATTAAGCATGGAGGCAGAAGTGTGTAGTGGTGTAGGAAGCCTTTTCAGCTGCTGAGACTGGTGAGCTGCGTTAAAGTGAAAAGTCAATCAGTGCTTTGGAGCACAGGAAAATATGCAGAAAGGCTTGCTTTCACATTCCTTCGTGAGAAGAAGCATTCCTTCTAAAGAGGTACGATCACATTATTGTTTTAACAAAACAATGTTCCTGCTCACACTGTGAAGATCACCAGAAGTGGCATGAGGACAGGTCCAGCAGGCTCGTTTTGGCCTGGTCGGAGTCCAGATTTGAACCCCACAGAGCATATTTGGCCTCTCATTAAACACAAACTAAATGGGAAACAGTTTTCAACTACTGGTCAACCGTTAGAAGCCATTACAATTGAGTGGGACGGCATTCACTCTATTTTCAGTAAAAAGCTGTGCGCATGTTTACCCACAAGACTTTAAAACAATTATGAAAATCAAAGAAAAAGGCTTTTCCATACCAAGGTACATTTGTTTGCATTTACATTTACAGCATTTAGCAGACGCCCTTATCCAGAGCGACTTACAACTGATACAGTCTTACAATCCAAGCAGTTGTGGGTTAAGGGTCTTGCTCAGGGACCCAACAGTGGTAGCTTAGCAGAGGTGGGATTTGAACCCTGGACCAGAGTCCAGTACCTTAACCGCTAGGCTACCACAGTCCTACAGTATATTCAGTATACACAGTATATCTGTGCTTAATCTCACACTGAAAATGTGAGAGAACCCTAACCTTTAATTTAAGTTAATAATAATTTAATAATAATTTAATACTTTAAGTCAATTTTTCATTTTAACCATCTATACCATGGGTACCAATATTTGGTCGCAACACTGTGTCCTGTGGGGAGCTGTGGGACCGAATACTGTTTTACAGGCCTCTTCTTTCTTTCTTAGCTACCTGTGTGTGTGTGTGTGTGTGTGTGTGTGTGTGTGTGAGACTCACCCTCCCATTTTACAGTCTCCTGTACCTCCTTTCCAGGCTCTGATATATCTGGAATCTGCCCACAAAGATACAGATTTGCCACCTGTTTTGAAGTATGAGCAAACAGGACTGAGGATCACAAACAGCAAGGCACGGGAGGCTGTCTTCACACCTAACGAAGGCTATAGGCACAAGCACAGTACACATAAACACATATACTGCACATATTGTAAGCACCTACACAAAAGGCAGCACAAAATATACGAGGAAGTATATAAGACAGGTTTTTAGGCCCTCTGGCGTCATCTGGATTTATGTATGCATGGTTCGTACATGGCATCTAATCTTCATCGAAACCAGTGATTCTTAACATGTGTGATGGGCCATTTCTAGCACACAATTATGTATCCCCTACTAGTACCATATGGGATTAGTCAGAAGTTCAGATCTGCATGTAGACACAGAGGGCGCAGAAATAGGAGCCAGCTGCTGGAAACAGCAGTTCCTGAAAAACTAGTTCTGTGGCAGAATAGCATTCTACCCAGGGAGCACGCTATCCCTGCACCCAGTGAATTCCAGGATAGGCTCCCCCTTCACCCTGACCACGATAAGCAGGGGAAACATAGCTTTTCAAATCTAACTTTCACGTGCACATTACACAGTGGCAATGGATGTTATTGTGGATTAATGACTACTACCACTATGTACATAAAATGGGAAATACAGTACTGCATGTTCTAAGCATAAGCAGAAATATATAAGCATTGAAGAAAAAATAAGGCACCCAGATAGAAATGTGGGCTCGCTGCACAACTCGGCATGCAGCTATGACTCAGACAGATGTGTAAATGATTACAGATGTGGTCTGATTAGATACTGGGTCGTTCCACAAGAGAGTGTAAAAGGACTGCACACTTACATAGTTATTCATTTATTATACTGTCAGTGCAGTGTTAAACAGCGTTATCGCACATCACAGTGTCCTCCTATCGCGCAGGCCTTCTCTGAGAGCCTTTTTATAGGGTGTCGGAAAGCACTTTTACAGTGGTGCTTGAAAGTTTGTGAACCCTTTAGAATGTTCTATATTTCTGCATAAATATGACCTAAAACATCAGCATCAGATTTTCACACATGTCCTAAAAGTAGATAAAGAGAACCCCAGTTACACAGAATGAGACAAAAAATTATACTTGGTCATTTATTTATTGAGGAAAATGATCCAATATTACATATTAGTGAGTGACAAAAGTATGTGAGCCTTTGCTTTCAGTATCTGGTGTGACCCCCCTGTGCAGCAATAACTGCAGCTAAACGTTTCTTGAATTTTAGCCCATTCCTCCGTACAGAACAGCTTCAGCTCTGGGATGTTGGTGGGTTTCCTCACATTAGCTGCTCGCTTCAGGTCCTTCCACAACATTTCCATTGGATTAAGGTCAGGCCTTTGACTTGGCCATTCCAAAACATGAACTTTATTCTTCTGTAACCATTCTTTGGTGGAACGGTTGTGCTTAGGGTCGGATTCGTGCTGCTGCCGTCCTGCTAAGATGCAACAAAAAAACAGGCCCAAAACCATGATACTAACCACCACCATGTTCACAGATGGGATAAGGTTCTTATGCTGCGATGCAGTGTTTTCCTTTCTCCAAAAGAACGCTTTTCTTTTAAACCAAAAATCTCTATTCTGGTCTCATCCATCCACAAAACATTCTTCCAATGGCCTTCTGGCTGGTCCACGTGATCTTTCGCAAACTGCAGACGAGCAGCAATGTTCTTTTTGGAGAACAGTGGCTTTCTCCTTGCAAACCCTGCCATGCACACCATTGTTGTTCAGTGTTCTTCTGATGGTGAACTCATGAACATTAACATTAGTCAATGTGAGAGAGGCCTTCAGTTGCTTAGAAGTTACCCTGGGCTCCTTTGTGACCTCGCCAACTATTACACACCTTGCTCTTGGAGTGATCTTTGTTGGGCGCCCACTCCTGAGGAGGGTTACAATGGTCTTGGAGTTCCTCCATTTGTACACAATCTGTCTGACTGTGGATTGGTGGAGTCCAAACTCTTTAGAGATGGTTTTTGTAACCTTTCCAGCCTGATGAGCACCAAAACTCTTTTTTGAGCTCCTCAGAAATCCTCATTTGTTCGTACCATGATAAACACTTCCACAAAAACTGTTGTTGTGAAGAGCAGGGACTTTGAGAGGGGGGGATCCATGTTCACTAGTTATTTAAATAAAAAACAGGGTTTGGCCCCCTCACACCCGATTGGCATCCCATTGCTTGAACACACCTGACTATAATGTAACCTTCACATTAAACTGTCTAATCCTAGAGGGTCAAATACTTATGCCACTCACTAATATGTAATATTGCGATCATTTCCTCAATAAATAAACGACCAAGGTATAAAATTTGTGTCTCATTTGTTTACACTGGGGTCTCTTTATTCCTTTTAGGACTTGGGTGAAAATATGAATGATGTTTTTAGGTCACATTTATGCAGAAAGGAAATTCTAGAGAAATTCTAAAGGGTCACAAAAAACTTTCACGCAACACGTTATGTTTGTTATGTTACTTTTGGCAAGACCCCGTCTCTAATTAGACCACATCTGTAATACAGTTACATTTACAGCATTTAGCAGACGCCCTTATCCAGAGCGACTTACAATTGATACAGTCTTACAATCCAAGCAATTGTGGGTTAAGGGCCTTGCTCAAGGACCCAACAGTGGCAGCTTCTGCCTGAGACATAACTGCAAGACATTTCTATCTGGGTGCATTATTTTTTTTGTCAAGCTGAAAGTCTACTTGTTTCTGTAAAAAGAAGCTAGTTTTTCAGATGTTAAGACTTAGAGAAGGAGATTTGCAAAACAAAGTTCCAGTTAACTAGGTAAAATTGCAAAACAATATTTTGTTTCTAAGTGTTAAATAATTAAATAAACCTGATTACTATTTCACTGACTATAAAGGCGGAAAGTCTGACGTATGTGTACTTCTAATCCCGAACCCGGACTCCGCCTGTGTGGAGTTTGATGTCCTGTTACGATTCGCCATAATAATAGGCTGGCGAACTGTGAAAACAAAAGTAAAGGGTTTTATGGACCCAATATGCAGTCAGCTCCAGATGGAAATGGTGAACCAAAAGCTCCAGTTTGCTCCAGTTTCCTCCCGCAGTCCAAACACATGCGTGTTAGGTTAATTGGTTAAGTGCTATTAGCATGTGTGTCCTACGATGGATTGGCGCCCTGTCTAGGGTTGTTACTGCCTTGTGCCATGTCACCGGCTAGGCACCGGCTTTAATACTGCCTATCAATGCGTTTTTGCCTCCCTTCAAACAAAAAGGGCTGTAGGACCCAGCTGCAGTTAGTTCCAGTAAGTAAATAATAAGAAACTTAGTAAGCGAATGAGAAGCTGCACCCATCTTGGCTGTCAGCTGGGAATTGAACCCTGATCGCTGACATCAGGGTCCAGAGCTCTAGCGTCTCGCCACAAGAGGGCCCATTAGATGAGAGCTGAAAAAGAAATATAAAGGCCAGAAACCAGCGCCACACAGAGCGGACTCAAAACCAAAAGAGCTCCTTGATTTATAAAATGAAAGAAGGAGAAGCCAAGCCACTAGGGCGCTTCAAAGCGCAGAGGCGGGCGAAAACAAAAAAAGAAAGAAAGAAAGCAAAAGTGTGTTCATATAGCCGTGGCGGTGGCGCAGGGGTCCGCACGGACGACCGTGGCGCAGGAACGGGGCTACACACCGCGGCGGGCTTAGGTACGGAGCTAGGCGGGGTGCGGACGACCCAAGTATGGTAGTCGGCGGATCCTACCATGGCACAGGAATCCGCTCGACTGGATTGACAATATCGAGCGGTTCATGCGGTCGAGCCCGTGGGTAGAGCTTGATCTCACCAGAGGGCAAAAGAATCCCCATGGAGACCTGGTGAATTGTCAGCGCCCACGGTGGTGGATACCCTCCATCTTGGGGGGGTTGTGAGCTATAGGGCAGTTGAAAGTTGGTCCCTCGGGGTTGGTCCCTCGGGGAACCATCAACCCCAGCTTGATTCTAGGCAGGCACCGGCGCCTACGGAGTACCAGGAGCTAACACTGGGTCCAATTTCTGGTCACATCCTCCTGTTACAAATCGCCAGTTTTGTAGAGGTGCCCCGAAACAGAAGGATCCGACCAGAAATTGGTCAATTTAACAAAAGTAAAAGGGCTTTAGAACCCAATTGCAGTTAGATGGACATAGTGAACCAAAATGTACTGAGCCTTATGCTAATGGCATAGCTGCACTACACAGACGGCATAAGTGGGTCCACTGGTCCACTAACAGATGTGCCGTGAAATACACTAAATAACAAACAGCTTTCCTGTGAAAATAACCTTTATATTTACGTCACAGTTGAATAAAAAGGCTACATGACCATGGTAATGTCCTGCCATCGACCATTTCGTTCTATGACCTTGTTCACAGAATGTAATGTGGTTGGTAAACAGCACCTATGCTAATGTTACAGCGGAGCCTGTAGCAGAGTAAGCTGAGTCTGGCTTTCCACAGACTATTGCAGAGACGGGCATACTCACCTCAGTCCCCAGAAATGTAGGGCGAATATACAGACTAGCAGAGTCTGACTTAGGAACCCATTCAATATCCACTTCCACTAGTTTTCTGATACACTCAAGTAACTCAGCACCATCAAAACTCTGCAACACAGAAAAGCAGACAAAATACTCGATCAAACTACCAAAGCATTTAAAGCATGACATAGTTCTGTACTGAACTATACGTCATTACATATGGAAAGTACACAGTGTGCATACCATGTTTATTCAGCATATCAGATTGGGTTAGAGAATGTGAGTCTGTGTGTGATGACCTTCACGGTATGTTAGACACAGCAAGTCCTGCAGCATATCCAGTATCAGTGTTCTTTCGTTTCACCAGTGAGTGTGCCAAAGAGGAAAATTATATGTGCTTACACGAACCTACCCATAAGGCTTTGTGAATGAAAAGCCTACTACAGATCACAGTTATGATATACAGTGGGGCAAAAAAGTATTCAGTCAGCCACTGATTGTGCAAGTTCTCCTACTTAGAGAGATGTAATTTTCATCATAGCTACACTTCAACTATGAGAGACAAAATGAGAAAAATATACATATATAGTTTAAAGAAATAAAGATTTTTAAAGAATTTAATTGTAAATCATGGTGGGAAATAAGTATTTGGTCAATAACAAAAGTTCAACTCAATACTTTATAACAAACCTTGTTGGCATGACAGAGGAAATGTTTCCTGTAAGTCTTCACCAGGTTGGTACACACTGTAGCTGGTATTTTGGCCCATTCCTCCATGCAGATCTCCTCTAGAGCAGTGATGTTTTGGGGCTACACGGACTTTCAACTCCCTCCACAAATTTTCTGTGGGGTAGAGGTCTGGAGACTGGCTGGGCCACTCCAGGACCTTGAAATGCTTTTTCTGGAGCCACTCCTTCGTGCCTGAGCGGTATGTTTGGGATCATTGTCATGCTGGAAGACCCAGCCACGTTCCATCTTCAATGATCTCACTGATGGAAGGAGTTTTTGGCTTAAAATCTCACGATACATGACCCCGTTCATTCTTCCCATACCACGGATGAGTCGTCCTGTCCCTTTGCAGAAAATCAGCCCCAAAGCATGAGGTTTCCACCTCCATGCTTCACAGTAGGTATGGTGTTCTTGGGATGCAGCTCAGCATTCTTCTTCCTCCAAACACGACGAGTTGAGTTTTTACTCATATTTTAGTTTCATCTGACCACATGATATTTTCCCAATCCTCTTCTGGATCATCCATATGCTCTCTGGCAAACTTCAGACGGGCCTAGACATGTGCTGGTTTAAGCAGGGGGACACGCCTGGCACTGCAGGATCTGAGTCCCTCTCGGCGTAGTGTGTTACTGATGGTAGCCTTTGTTACTTTGGTCCCAGTTCTCTGCAGGTCATTCATCATGTCCCTCCGTGTAGGTCTATGATTTTAGCTTACCGTTCTCATGATCATTTTGACCCCACGGGATGAGATCTTGCGTGGGGTCCCAGATCGAGGGAGATTATCTATGATCTTGTATGTCTCCCATTTTCTTACAATTGCTCCCACAGTTGATTTATTCACACCAACCTGCTTGCCTATTGTAGTTTCACTCTTCCCAGCCTGCTGCAGGTCTACAATTTTCTCCCTGGTGTCCTCCGGCAGCTCTTTGGTCTTGGCCATTCTTGAGTTTGGAATCTGACTGTTTTAGTGTCAGATTTAGTTTTAGTGTCTTTCATACAGATTACAAGGTCAAACAGGTGCCATTAATACAGGTAACGAGTGGAGGACAGAAGGCTTTTAAAGAAGAAGTTACAGGTCTGTGAGAGCCAGAAATCTTGCTTGTTTGTGGGTTATTTTATCACCATGATTTACAATTAAATTCTTAAAAAAAATCCTAAACAATGTGTTTTTCCTGGATTTTTTTTTTCCTTCCCTCATTTTTGTCTCTCATAGTTGAAGTGTACCTATGATGAAAATCACAGACCTCTCTCATCTTTCTAAGTAGGAGAACTTGCACAATCAGTGGCTGACTAAATACTTTTTTGCCACACTGTAGCACAGAACACATACTGCACAAATAAAGGTGGAATTTCTCCGTTTTCATTTTAGTGGTCATTTGGCATCTGGCCAGAAGAGTCATCAAAGGACACTTGTTGAAAAGAACACATAGAAATAACGTACATAAGGGACAAGTCATTGCTGTATATAGCTTACTTATGTAGAATCCTATCCAATACAAATTCTCATTTGGTCAATATGTTTAGGACATTTTGATAGAGATACGTGAGGTGACTAGTAGGACATGGGAATCTACAGTATATTTTGTAAAACAAAAAGAATAATTGAACAGGGAAATTCTTAGAGCAGTAGCAAGAAAGAGTCTCAGATTTATAATTCATTAATTCATTAATTTTCTTCTCGGCTTAATGCTTTATCAGGGCCGTGGGAAAGCCAGTGCCTAGCTGGAGGCACAAGGAGCAAGGCAAAAACAACCCTAGACAGGATGCCAATCCATTCAGATTCATCATTTTCTTTTTTTTTTTGGCATGTGTGTCATTTCAAGAGCATAATCTGTTCTGAACAACCAATATACAAAAAAAAAGTTGAACAGAAAATTTAAACTGCTTTACGTTAAAATAAATTTACGCAAAATTTAAGTATTTTATAGTCATAGTCAGTTATTAGGACAAAAGGGGTTGAAGATGGTGAAAGAGGGCTAGGAAATTGTATGTAACAACAAATGTGGAATTAAACAATTTCTGTAGTTCATTTTAATAATAACTAGTATTGCCATGTGGGAAATGAAACATGAAACGTATGAAGTACTTACAGGCAGACAGGCTCTCTGGGCAGACTTCAACATGCGCTTCATGTTCAGCATAGGCCTGAAGAGGCGTACTCGGTTGTCTCGCCCCCGGTATGCCTTCAAGCCCTCAAACAACTGAAACTCAGGCATGTAATTACATGACTAACCACATATCAAATCCATGTGCTATAAGCAGTAACGATCTAATTAAAGCCTGTGTTGTGGATATGTCTTTTAGAATACTGTATCTTACAAACAGGTGAAGTGGTATGAAACAAATGACCATATTGCTACAGCGTTTTCAGCATTTGGTGGCATTATTTTTGTCTTGCGATCTGTAGTCTGTCCTTAATTTGATTTAAGTGTTGCGTATGAATATAATATATATAAGATAGAAACAGTGATACTAGCTGAAAAAAATATACAGCTCTGTAAAAGTTCTTTTACAAATCAGTAAAAGTTGGGATGGTTTGGAAAATGCAAATAAAAAATATGACATTTATTTCATTGCGGACAGTATGAACCCAAGATATTTCAGTTTTCTCTGGTCAACTTCATTTCATTGGTTAATAAACCTCATTTCCCACATTTCAGGCCTGCAACACATTCCAAAAAAAGTTGGGACGAAAGCAATTTAAGGCTAGTAATGAGGGGAAAAAAACTAATTAATGATGTGAGTTCAACCAAATGTGTAAGAAAGCAACTGAAATGTTTAAGAACAAGATTGGAAGGGATTTCCATATTTCTCCATCTACAGAGCATAATATCATTAAATAATTCAAGGAATCTGGAGGAACTTCAGTGTGTGAAGGTCAAAGAAACAAGCCTAACCTGAAGAGGGATGATCTCCACTCCCTCAGACGGCACTGCATCAAGAACCATCATTCATCAATAGCTGATAGAACCACATGGACAAGGGATTCCTTTATCAAACCTTTATCAAGCTCTACAATACAGAGTTACATTCACAAATACCACTTAAAATGTTACTGTGCAAAAAAGAAGCCTTATGTTATAACCATGTCCAGAAGCGGCGTCGGCTTCTCTGGGCTCAGAGGCATCTGGGATGGACCATCATACAGTGGATCACACGTCTACTGTGGTCAGACCCATCAGTATTCCAGACCTTTTTTGGAAGAAATGGACGACGTGTGCTCCGGACCACAGACTAAAAGACCATCCAGACTGTTATCAACAACAAGTCCAAAAGCCAGGCTCTGTCATGGTATGGGGTCGGGTCGGTGCTCTTGGAAAAGATCATTTACACTCCTGTGATGCAGCATTAATGCAGAAATGTACATTTTGGAGCAACATAAGCTGCCTTCAAGATGACATCTTTTCCAGGGACGTCCTGCATTTTTCAACAAAACAATGCAAACCAAGCCAAATCATCAAAAGTTAGGACTGAAATATGTAAATCCCTTCCAGTCTTTCTTTGAGGAACATTGTTTTTAAACATTTCAATAATTTCCTACACATTTGTTGATAAACTGGAGATCCTCTGCCCATCTTTACTCCTCAAATGGATACTGCTTTGGTACCAAATCATGATTACAATCACAAGTTGACTTCACCTGTTTGAAACAATTACTTATTTAGTCATTTCCAGCCGTAAATTGTCCCCATCCCAACTTTTTTTGGAATGTGTTACAGCCCTGAAATGCAGGAATGAACGTTTATTAACAAATGAAATTAAGCTGACCAGAAAGATCTTGGGATCATACTGTCTGCAATGAAAAAAAGTCAACGGAAATGTAAGGAGCACTGCGAACTTTTTCTTTTTGCAATTTTTCCCACAGCGTCCCAATTTTTTCTGATTTGGGGTTGTAAAAGAAAGGTCAGAGAATATGAAATATTATTGAAACGGGCAGTTGCCAGAACACATACCTGCACACCATAGTGGAGGGCAGAGCAGGCAGGGTGGAGGCTCAGGTTTCCAAATGGCTGAATGCAAGGTTTTCCCCAACCACCATCGATACTCCACTCAATGACCAGCATGTGGTCAGTGAAGACAGTGCCGAACGACAGGTTGTCCAGATCAGGTTTGGGTTTGTGGCTCTCACACAGCTGAACTACTGTGTCTGCGGCCTGAGGAAGGGGAGTTAAAAAACCTACTAGCATTGCATGAGCATGGCAAGATTACACTTATTCCTTACTTTGAACAATAACATAAGAAGGACTGAGACTTTTGACCAGGTCTTACATTCAAATGTCCAAAAAGTAGATCTATATCTCTTAGCAAGGTATTCAGTTATGTGACAAAATCAACCACTTTATTTGATTATTTGGGAACTTAATACATCCTGCTTAGTCATTACCTGGCCAACTGGACTGCATGACAGCAACACAATTTTGTCCCTTAATAAAATTACCTACAGGTGCTAAGTGTGCAACTTTTAGCACTTTTAGCTCTAGCAAAGTAGTTTGTGTCTATTAAGGACTGTGCCAGTGCAGTGCTTAAGGTACAGGACTGGTCAACAGAAGAATCAGCATTCCCAGCACTGCAAAACTGACTGCTGTGGAACAACCTTGCCACTCTAAATCGGTGTCCTGCAGATGGTCATACTTTCTGCTTACTAAAGGGTGCCTTGAACAACACTCATATGTTTGTCAAGAATGCACAGATGTTGTCCTTTCTTGGTGTTAGGGATCTGTACAGGAAGCTCCATCCCCTGGCCTTCCATAAGCTATCTCTGGATTGAAATTAAAAAGTTGGAAACGGGGAACTCCTAGCCATTAATCTTGTGATGGAGGAGTGGCATCATTGGCTGGAGGGCTCGGAGCATCCCTTTACCATTTACACAGATCACAAAGAAATGTGTGTATCTGAAAAGCACCAAACACCTAAACCCCTGACAGGCCCGCTAACCCCAGTCCTTTTCCCATTTTAACTTCATCGTCTCCTGATTATCCCCTTACACCAAATCCCCTATGAACTGCAGACTGCAAAGATGCTTTTCCATCAGGTCTTTCACCTGTTCTGCATCTCTAAGGACATGTCAGACCAACACCCACAATTTACCGCTGCAGTGTGGCACACCTTCACAGAGAAGTTCAGGGTCTCAGCCAGTCTCGCAAGTGGACCGATCAAAAGCTAGTCAAATTCCTGTGCAAGCACCACCAAGAAAGTGAGGCAGACTGCAGCCTCTTCCTCCCCTGGACTGAGATGGTACAGAACTAACTCGCCCGTTCTGTCACCGGTCTCATCCCCTTTCAGTGGACGTCCAGCTTCCAGTCACCCATTTGTTCACTCTGACCCATCTCCTTGCAACATCCCTGCTGCCAACAACTGAATGCACCACAGCATGGCCATTTGGGAACCCATACAGACATGGGCCAACACTTTGGCCATCAACAATCAGAACTGGGAAAATAAAATCTCACTGATTTTGTCCATGCCATGATTCTTGGAGTCAGACAGGCTGGTTTGAGTATTCTGTAACTGTTGATCTGTTGGGACCTTCATGCACAATGGCCCTTTAAACCGTGTTGCAATAAGGAAAAAACATCACGTGAGCAGCACTCTTGTTGACAGAAACACCTTGCTGATGAGAGAGGTCAACAAAGAATGGCCAGGCTAGTTCAAGCTGGCAGGAAGGCTAAGGTAACTCAATCTTAGTTGGACTGGTACAGCAGAAGACCACGTCGGGTTCCAATCCTGTCAGCCTAGAACAGAAAGCTGAGGCTGCAGTGGGCACAGGCTCACCATAACTGGATAGCTGAAGACTGGAAAAGCATAGCCTTGCCTGGTAAATATTCATTTCTGCTGAGGTACACAGATGGTAGGGTATGAATTTGGCAACGACAGCATAAATCCATGGACCCAGCCTGCCTTGTGTCAATAGTCCAGGCTAGTGGAGGGGGTGTAATGGTGGGGGTAATATTTCCTTGACACACTTTAGGCTCTTTAATAGAAATTAATCAATCATCGATTGAATGCTACAGCCGAGTTCGGTATTGTTGCTGACCATGTGCACCACTTCATGGCTACAGTTTACCTGTCTTCTAGTGGCTACTTAAGGAACATCCAACTGGTTTCATGAATGCAACAATGATTTAGTGGTTCTTCAGAGCCACAATATTTGTATCTAATAGAACACCTTTGGGATGAGGTAGAACAGCAAATATGCAGTATGAAAGTGGAAATGAAATGCAGGAATTGTGATCGCGTCAACATCAACATTTTTAACATCTTTTAACAGAAGTTGAAGCCCTCTTGAGAGCAAACAGAGGCCCTGCCCAGGTAAGCACAGCATTCCTAATTAAATGTTCGTTAGTGTAAATGCCATTGTTTTGGAATGACATGTTCATTAAACATATCAGCATGTGATGTCTAGGTGTTTAGGGAATGTTGGTCATGCAGTGTAATGCCTCCTAAGCTGTGAGTGTGCAATTATCCTAAATACTCACTGACTACAAAACCAAAAAGAAATGGCCCAGACAAACCACCAGAAGAGAGGATTGTTTGGTTCATCAACAACCCCAAGCAGCTCCCACAGTTTTGTTGTCCACCATCCAGACAAAGGTGGACCTCCACTACACACCCCTGTCTCTGCCCTGACCATTTCCAGGCACTTAACAGAAGGAAATTTGTTGTCACAGTGCCCACCCCATGTTTTGCCATTGACAGCCAGCATCTCCTGCGAGCTGCTTCACTGACTGAGGCTCCTGAGGGCCCTTCATTGTATGTTTGTATTGCCTGGTCTTGTTAGTCTGTACTGGCACTGTGTCTCGTATTAGCATTAGCTGTTAGTGGATTGTTTTGTGCTAACATTGTCAGTTTTAGTAAAGTTCACTGTGTTAGTGTCTCAGTTTGCTGTGCATGTGCTTAGAGGTTGTTTGTTAGATTCTGTGTTTATTATTAGTTTGCTCTGGCAGTTTGTTTCCGGGTTCACTTTTGATAGCCTAATAAACTTCTGTGTTTACATTAGTACTAGTTTCAGTGCTTCACTCATTGTCGTCATGTTATCCGATGTAAATAAAGCACAAACACTTGAACCTATGTCTGTCTTAGGCCTCTTACGTACCTAGACTGTGACAAACGCTTAAACACAAATGTTTCTTTTTGGACTTGACATGGTATGTAAATATAAACAGCTGAATTGGAACTGGATTTCAATATGATATCTATTGCATATGATAATTCATAAAAACACCATCTTGCTTACTAGAGTAATCGTAAAATGCAGAATGACATATTCCCAGTGGTGGAGAGTAACAAAGTAAATGTAACTCTTACATTCAAGTATTCTTTACTGAAGTATTTCCATTTTGGGTGACTTTTTACTTTAACTCCACCTACCTTTCAAAGTCACATACTTTGTACTACACGACATGATGTGAAATCTGTTGTTCCATTTGGTGTGCATAAAAACATAAGAGTAGAAGCGAGAATGTCACCTCAGGGCCCACACTCTCTTCTGAAGGATCTGTCTCCATATTCTCTCTAGCTTAGCACTATAGAGATACATGATGAAAACTTATTTGTTATATTTGAGTTTCTATCTCCTCACGTTAACCAAAACAGCATCAAGTTTACCTGTTTCTGATGCTGCCCAGAGCTTAAAATCTCTGTGGTGTCTGCTTACTTTATTCTTCCTTCCCTACAAAACCCTCCCATTATACTAATAATCAAGTTGTCCTTAACACTATCCAGATCTGGTATCAGTTTAGACGGTTCTTTAAATTTATGGCTGCATCTTCTTTGGAACCTTTAAAAAACAAACATTTATTTCCTCCTTCACTTTCGGATTCACCTTTTTCAATGTGGTTTGACAAGGGGATTACACAACTCAAGCATGTATATGTAGATGGTATCTTTGATCATGCTTCCAATTTCTCAACCCGCTACGACCTGCCTGCTACTCATCTATTTAGCTACTTTCAAGCTCTAATTTAACCTCTTTAGCTCCAGAACAGCGATGGGAAACTATGCTTTCATTTGCTCCTCATCCCAGAGGAATTGCATGACACCATCTCAGCTTTTGGCAACCAATCAAATGCTAAACTCAAGTGCACATGGGAAAGGGAATTGGAAATTCAAATACATGAGGAGTCCTGGGAACAGGCCATAGAGAGGATACGATCTACCACCTCTTGTGCTCGTCTTGGACTTACTCTGTTTAAGGTTTAACACAGGGCGCATTTTCTAAGTCTAAACTATCTGTATTATATAAGTGGAAGACAAATGTGATAAGTGCCATGGCTCCCCTTGTCATCTTAGCCATATGCTTTCCCTTTGTCCTGGGCTGAAAGGCTTTTGGGCTGGGTATCTAACTATGTCTACTGTCCTTGGGGTAAATCTTTAACCTATTTGATGTTTCTGACACCTCACTTACACTTAACTCTACACAAAATGCCATTATAGCCTTCACGTCCCTACTAGCTAGACGTTCCTTATCATTGCAATGGAAGTCTACCGAATATCCTTCTATTTCCTGATGGCTTAAAGACGTCATGTTCTTTTTAAAACTTGAGAAAATTAAGTACACGTCAAGGGGATGTACAGCCAAATTTCCTGTTGGCCTCTGAAGATAACAGTATTTAATAATAATAGTATTTCACACTAACATCGCAGGCCTTATTAATGCTGCCAGTTGGATACCTTTCCAGTTAGTCAAGCATATACTGATCAGGCAATGGAACAAAATCCAGGTCGTCTCTTTGGAGAACACGTCTGAAGCCCAGTTGCTCCATATTAAATGCACAATGCTCCCTGAAACAAACATTTACATGAGTCCTTAATCTGTGTTGTCTGCCCTCTAGTCACTGTAAAGTCCTGCTGGCCTTTAACTCCTGTGCTATAAATATACTTAAGTATAACAGCCCATAATCTTCTTTGCAAACCTATGGAATGAAAGACTCAGCAACAAGTAGGCTTGTATTGTGAAAACAGCCATATTTCGCTGCACACTGGCAAAATATCAATGCAGGTAGCCCAGCTGTAGGAATTCACATGATGCACAACAAGGGTTTGACACTTAACAACCATACATTGTCATCAAACTCTAGGTCCAAGACCTATCACATCTCAGCAGAAAGGAATGTAGGGAATGGCACTGGCCTTCTGACTGTGTGTATTCGCACAGAAAGCCTGGGTCCTGCCACTATGGGTATGTAATTATTTTAAGCTCCACCTCTTAATCACTTATGTGATTTAAAGAGATCGAAAGGGAGATGGAGAGAGAGTGAAAGCTTGATTGACAGGGCTTATGGGCATCTAAGAATGTGGATTCACTCAGCACAGCAGAAACCAAAGCCCTCACGTTACAGACAGAAACTGATCTGACAAGCACACATTCCAGTTATGGAGGATCGTAGTACTACCCATTAAAGGACCTCAAAAGGGACCATACATCATATACAGAAGGACTAAAACAAATCCAGACAGCAAGGGGAAGCTGCTGTGTTTTCACCTGAGCGGAGCATTTCCACGTTAGTTCATCAGCAAAACATCAAAATGCACCAACTGAAGCGCTCACCGAAGGCAAGTACTAAATCACGCACTGTAACAGGTAGACAGCATTATGCCAACCCAATACTGGGTTTATGCCAATCCAATACTCAACTATCTTCTCACAGTTTCATGAAGCGTCATTCAGCAATGTCTTACACAATCAGTCCACTCCTAAACTTAGGGCAATGCATATGAAGCGGTAGGTGTTACTGTCTTCATAAAAACACACATTCATTAGATCAGATATTACCTTAAAACAAGGAACACTGCTAGCCAAGTCATTACATGCACGGTCTTCACACTGGCCCTACAATCAAAGAAACAGGTCTTTAAGGCATTTTTCACATCAGTAACACCAGTTAGAGAGTCAGAGTTGAGCAGGATCAACACATGCATAGGCTTGTTAAAGCAGAACCTTTGTATTTTTGCGTGTGTGTTTTTTTTATAATTAAGGCGTTGTTACCATGCATCTATGCACACTCACCGATCACTTTCTTAGGTACACCATGTTTCCACGCTCATTACTCATTTGACCAGTTCCACTTACCATATAGACGCACTTTGCAGATTTTACAGACTGCAGTCCATCTGTTTCTCTACATACTTTGTTAGTCCCCTTTCCTCTGTTCTCTAATGGTCAGCACCCCCAGAGGACCAGCACAGATCAGGTAGTATTTGGGTGGTCAAACACAGCATTGCTGCCAGAGTTGTTAAACACTGTGTTCTCTCACTGTGCACTCAGGCATATCTACCATATTGTTCCACCTGAGAGATATAAAGTCAGAGCCAGTAGCTCATGAGTTGTGGCAGAGTTTGTGTTGAGAACAGAGTAATGGGGACTAAAGTGTGTAGAGAAACAGATGGGATTATGGTATGTAACTGTATAACTACAAAGTGTTTCTATATGGTACGCAGAACTGATCAAATGTACAAACAAGGAGGTGTAAAATGAACGTGTGTCACACATTAACTAATACATAAATAATAGGCAGGTGTCCAAGGTACACGACAGTGGTGCCTTTTGTATATTTTGTGGCTCTAGCCTTGTCTAAGCTAGATTAACTCAGCACAGTGACTTGTAAACAGTACTTTGCATTACTGCACATTAGATGAACCGTGTCTTTCATGTGTAACTCACATAGCCTATTTTAGGAAAAGGCAGGCAAATTCAAATAACGAGCACGTTTGTTTGTACATTTCTTTTTTAAAACTGGCGCTGGTTCTCTTTCGCCGATTGTGTGTGAACTAATCACACTATTTCGTGACGATGGTTGCAAATGCATCCTACCCTACTAAGTAGAAAGTCAAAGCAGTACGCCGAGCTCCAGTGACCTACTTAGGGAGCGTACTGTTTAGTAGAGTAGTGTGCGTGGACGTGGCACGGTTCTGGTGACGTTTACGTACATGGGCTTATCTGGGTCTACTTTCACAACCGAATCATAACAGATTAAATAATTAACAGTAAAAGTCAGGACTGAAATATTCTTTCTATGACACAATATGTTATTAAGAATTTAGGACACAAGATTGGTCTGCTGTATGTAACGCTAGCTCTTCCTAATTCTCATGCGTGTGGTAAAACGAGCAATGCAATTCTTCATCTCCCATTAGTCATTTGGAATATGTTGGTTCATGCGAAGACATATAAAGGAACATATTTACCTGGAGACACGGCGCGCTTGGTGCTGAAAGGTTCGCCATGATGGAAACGGAACGCTGCGAGCGCAATGGAGAAGTCACCTAAAGCTGATTAAACGTTATGCCCTCAAAGATGATGCAACAAATTAACCCGCCCGTTCATAAAACCAACAAAACTGTTGTACGTTTGGTTAACATATTTAAAGGGCAGAACCATGACTCTGTTCCTTTAGAGTAAAGGTTTACATGAATATTCTGAATGTCTACACTTTCCACATTGCATTGACCGCGTCGTCATCGCAGGGACGAACTACACTCACCGAGAACTTTATTAGGTTCAGCCGCTTGGTTCTACACTCGCTGTCCATTTAATCAGTTCCATGTACCATAGAAGCACTTTTTAGTTCTACAATTACACACTGCTTCTCTACTTGGTTCCCCTGTTCTCTAATGGTCAGCACTACCATAGATCAGGTACTATTTGGGTGATGGATCATTCTCAGCACTGCACTGACCCTGTTTTGCTCGTACCATTGGATCAGAAACAGAAGTGCTGCTGGAGTTTTTAAACGCTGTGTTCACCCACTATGCACTTTATTAGACGCATCTATCATATTGCCCGACCTTGTACAACCCCTGGCAAAAAGTATGGAATCACCAGTGGTGATTGGATGAGCACTTATTCAGACATTTCATTCTGTAAAACAAACTCGAAAACATGATACAATAATAAGGTCATTCCAAAGTGCAACTTGTTGGCTTTCAGGAACACTCAAAGAAATGAAGAGAAAACATTGTGGAAGTCAGTGAATGTTACTTTTATTGACCAAGCACAGGGAAAAAAATATGGAATCACTCAATTCTGAGGAAAAAAGTATGGAATCATGAAAAACAGATAAACAAAAGACCATTCAAAATACATCACTTAGTATTTAGTTGCACACCACCTTTGGCTTTTTATAAACTGCTTTCGTCTCTGCACCGGCATGGACTTGATGAGAGGACAAACAGTATTCTGCATCATTTGGTGCCAACCTCTCTCTTGATAAGCAGTTGCCAGATCAGCTTTGCAGGTCGGAGCCTTCTTGTGGACCATTTTTTTCAATTTCCACCACAGGTTTTCAATTGGGTTGAGATCTGGACTATTTGCAGGCCATGAACATCGACTGAATGTGTCTTTCTCCAAGAATGCCTTCACTGTTTTTGTGCCCTATGGCACGATTGCATTGTCATCTTGGAACATTATTTCATCACCTCCAAACATCTGTTCAACTGAAGGGATGAGAAAACTGTCCAAAATCTCAGTGTAACTTGTGCATCGATAGAAGAATTTAACCACAGTCATCTCCCCAGTGCCTTTGGCCTGACATGCAGCCCCATATCATCAAGGACTGTGGAAATTTGGCTTTGTTTTCTTCATGCAGGCCTCTTCATAAATCTCACTGGAACGGCACCAAACAAAAAGTTCCAGCATCATCACCTTGTCCAATGCAGATTCTTGAACTCATCACTGAAGATAACTTCCCATCCAGTCATCCACAGTCCATGATTGCCTCTCCTTAGCCCCATTGCAGTCTTGTTCCTTTTATGTTTAGGTGTCAATGATGGTTTTTTTCTTTTAGCTTTCCTGTATTGAAATCCCCCATTTCCTTTTAGGCGTCCCAACGCTTCGGTCACATACATTGGCTCCAGCTTCTTCTTCCATTTATGCTTCACATCTGTGTAGTTGTACTTTTTCAGTTTTCAAGGGGACAAATGGCCTTAAGTTGTTTGTCTTGACGCTTTGATGTCTTTCTTGGTCTACCAGTACGCTTGGCTTTAACAACCATTCCATGCTGTTTGTATTTGGTCCATATCTTGGATACAGCTGACTGTGAACAGCCCACATCTTTAGCAACCATGCGTGAAGAGTTACCTTCTTCAAGAAGTTTCACAATCCTCTCTTTTGTTTCAAGACACATTTCTCTTGTTGGAGCCATGGTTCTTGCCACTCCACTTCGTCCAGCAGCCCTCCAAGGTGTCATGACTGCAGGTGTTTTTAACTGCAGACTAACGAGCAGATCTACTCTGAGGCAGGTGTCTATTTAGGGAAAGGAAATTGACTGGGTGTGTCCTTATTTTCTACCTCCAATTTGAGTGATTCCATACTTTTTGCCAGGGGTTGTAGATGTAAAGTCAGAGACTAGTTATCTGTTGCACAGTTTGTGTTATTCATCCTCTCACAGGATGCTGATGGCTGGACATTTTTAGTTGCACAGTGACTCTGAGGTGTTTAAATACTCCAGCAGTACTGCTGTCTGACCCACTGCAGCGCAACACACACTGCAGTGCTGAGAATGATCCACCACCCAAACTGTACCTGATCTGTGGTGGTCCTGTGGGGGTCCTGACCATTAAAGAACAGAGTAATGGGGACTAACAAACTACGTAGAGAAACAGATGGACTGCAGTCTGTAATTGTAGAACTACAAAGCGCGACTATAAAGTAAGTGGAACTCATAAAATGAGCAATGAGTGCAGAAACAAGGAGGTGTACCTAATGGAGTGATTGGCGAGGGTGTATTGTGAATGCTGTATAGATACTGAAAAGTTAATCCCAAACTTTTTTTAAACAAATGGTCAGCTTTCAGCTTAGCAACTGAAAGGGTGCACTTAAAAGGCAATTTATTATTAAAATGAAATTTTATTATATTAAATTATAATATAATAATTATATATGTTCAGAGGTGGCAAGTATCATACTACAGGTACTTCATTAATGTATTTACTTTTTTTAGGTATCTGTAATTATGTGATTATTTCTGTAACACAATACTTTACTTCAAATGAAAACTACTTTTGCCCCACTACATTTTCAAAACAGGCTCGTTACTTTAGCTTTTATATAAATCTATTTATTTTTCTTTTATATATATTGAGGCAATTTTATTCAGACACCTAATGAAGGGCAAATCTGAATCTTAACCCATTGTAACTGGTGCACCAAAAATGAATTTATGGCGGTGGTTCCATTTAGACTTTGATAAGAAAAATAAGGCACACGGACAGAAATGTCTGATTGCTGAAAAACTCAGCATGCTGTTACATTGCAGGCAGACGTGTAAATGATTACAGTTGTGGTATAATTAAACAATGGGCCTTGCCACAAAAGGTCATAAAAGTGCTTCCCACGTGGCTCTATAAAAAGGCTCTCACAGGCTACATTTTGGTAGTGTACCTCTTGATGAGAGATTGCTGACTGGTAGATATGCCACTATGACACATTTGCCCACAGCTGGGCCTGTAGATCCTCCACAGTCATAGTTTACCGAAGCTGGTGTCCCAGCTGGTCCCATACAGTGGTGCTTGAAAGTTTGTGAACCCTTTAGAATGTTCTATATTTCTGCATAAATATGACCTAAAATATCATCAGATTTTCACACAAGTCCTAAAAGTAGATAAAGAGAACCCAGTTACACAAATGAGACACAAATATTATACTTGGTCATTTATTTATTGAGGAAAATGATCCAATATTACATATTAGTGAGTGGCAAAAGTATGTGAACCTCTAGGATTAGCAGCTAATTTGAAGGTGAAATTAGAGTCTGGTGATTTCAATCAATGGGATGCCAATCAGGTGTGAGGGGGCACCCTGTTTTATTTAAAATCTAAACAGTACAAGGAAGGGCTAGTAGATATTAGCATGTTAGTTTTCCAACATTTAGTTTTTCCAATTGCTTTCCAGTCCATATTGTTAAACAATGTGTTCCTTATTCACTTATGGGAGTAAATACTACATTTATTAAAACAAGGGGTGTGAATGGAGCTGATAAATTATGATGCTGTCAGCATCAGTATTTAGTCAGCCACTGATTGTGCAAGTTCTCCTACTTAGAAAGATGAGAGAGGTCTGTAATTTTCATCATAGCTACACTTCAACTATGAGAGACAACATGAGAAAAACAAAATCCAGGAAATCACATTGTAGGATTTTTAAAGAATTTAATTGTAAATCATGGTGGAAAATAAGTATTTGGTCACCCACAAACATACAAGATTTCTGGCTCTCACAGACCTGTAACTTCTTCTTTAAGAAGCTCTTCTGTCCTCCACCCATTACCTGTATTAATGGCACCTGTTTGTCCTCGTTATCTGTATAAAAGACACCTGTCCACAGCCTCAAACAGTCAGACTCCAAACTCAACCATGGCCAAGACCAAAGAGCTGTCGAAGGACACCAGGAAGAAAATTGTAGACCTGCAGCAGGCTGGGAAGAGCCTCAATGACAAATCTGTGCTGAGAAAAAGAAAAAAACAACAGCAATAATAATAATAATAATAATCATCATCATCATCATCATTATCGTCATCATCATCAACATAATAGTTGTAGTACATGAAATTTGTTACTATACTTAAGAAGTTTTTTCATTTATCATCACTGAAGCATTTCCATAATGGGTGACTTTTTACTTTCTTATTTTTACTCCATTGTGTATATACTATATATCTTGATGCATGCTCAATAATCCAGGTAAGAAAATCCCAGAAGTTGAATCTGTTCATCTGGACATAGATTTTGTCAGAGAAACGTTTCGTCACTCATCTAAGTGACTTCTTCAGTCTCAGCAGTTGGAAAACTTCCCCAATCTTATATACAGCACCTTTGCATAACAATGGGACCGGTGATCAGTTTAATATGCAGATTGACATAGCCATTAACGACAATGGCCATGTGTGCCTTTCACACAGGATTGGGGAAGGGCTGCGATGGCTCGATTATGATGTCACATGACTGAGAATGGTCTCGTTTGATATCACATCTCTCTTCACGTGCGTTCCAGTTGCTGAGGCAGTAGAGGTAGTCCGAGTGAAACTACAGGATGAGCCCACTCTCAGCAATAGGACTACCCTTAACTCGGACCAGGTGTTTGCTTCTGGAGCTGTGTCTTCAATCCACCTATTTCACATACAGAGAGCAGTACTATACGCAGAAGCATGGGTGTGCCATGGGTCCCCAGGCTCACCCATCGTGGGCCAACCTGTAGATGAAAGGCAGTGGGAAAAGGAAGGCACTAAGATTTTCCTATCAGGAACACCACCCAGCCAGGTTCAGATATGTGGATGACACCTGGGTTAAAATGAAATCTCAGGATGTGCCACATTTCACCAACCACATCTACTCAGTAGACAAACACAAGTTAAGTTCACCAGGGAGGATGTGAAGAACGGCAGATTAGCCTTCTTGGATTGTGAGGTTGTGATTGGAGATGGGGGACGATTGAAAATCGATGTTTACCGTAAGCCAACACATACGGATCAGTACTTAAGGTTTGACTCTCATCATCCACTGGAGCACAAACTAGGAGTTATCAGGACACTGTACCACCGAGCAGACAGCGTCCCCACTGACACAGCGGCCAAGGATGGAGAGAAATCTCACATTAAGCAGGCCTGGGCAAATGTGGTTAATCCGAACTGGGCCTTTGCAAAGCCGTTAAGGACGCCCAAAACAGGCTCCAGCAGATCGACGAGGAGGAGAACAACAAACCGCAGGTATAAGCGTAAAACCAGTGGTGTTCCATATTGTGGCAGGAACATTCTGAAACAATTGAGCGCCATATTTGGCCAAAACACGCACATCTCAGTGGCTTTCAACCCCAAAAACGCTACGCCAGAAAAATGGTCCACCCAAGGATAGGGGTACCCAGCACAACAAAAAGAGAGTAAGTAGGTACGCTGTTGAAATGCCGGAGGATTGCCAGGAATTGTACATCGGGGAAACCAAACAGCCACTGGCGAAACGGATGGCACAACATAGAAGACCTACCTCATCAGGTCAGGACTCTGCGGTTTACACCCACCTACAGGCCAGTGGACACTCTTTCAAAGATGAAGACGTGCAGATCCTTGATAGGGAGGAACGATGGTTTGAACGTGGGGTAAAAGAAGCCATTTTTGTAAAAAGGGAACGTCCATCCCTGAACCGAGGAGGGGGCCTCAGAGTACCCTGTCATGTAGACCAAGCCAGTGGCATCTGCAAACGTCACATTACACGGATGAAAGCACTCCTCACAGAAGGGCAGACCACGAAGAACCCCAGCTGTACTCTGTGTTTAACCAGTGAAGGGATGTCAGCTCTCCAGTAAAATGCTTACCTTCTGTGTCTTACCTCTCATTTTCATTTCTATGCGACAAGGACGTTTTCTGTTGATTTACAAGTCTTTGAAATGTAACTACCAGAATTAAATTAAGATATTTTGCCCCTTGCTTTGACTCACACTTTGCCTTAATTAATACGTTAAGACCGACGTCACATGCCACTCTGAGTTTTGTGTCTGTTGTGCGAATCGATACATAAGTAAAAAGAACCGATTCGCTTGTGAATCGTCCTTCACTGTTGTGATGAATTTACGTGGCCGTTTGGCCAATTAACCTTCCTGAGCTGAAAAAGCGCGGGTTCTTTTAACAAACGCCGGTGTATGTGAATTGTTTGTGTTTTAAATACGTAGTTTTATGTCGAGTTAATGTATTTCATACATGGTGTTTGAGACAAGGAAGACAAAAGCGTCCAGTCACAGCCTGAGTGATTTGGTGTTTGATTCACTTTTTATTACAGTGACTTTGCTGTCCGTTTAGCTTAGCAGAAAGGTTAGAAAGGAAGACTTCATCTGGTCTTGTCATCGAGAATTTAGAAAGGTAAGCGTGTATTAGGATTAAAAGGACATATTGGAGGTAGGGACCGATATTATAAGTGATATCGCGGTTATAGCGTTAGTAATGTGTAGTGTACCGTATGATCAGCCGTAAGTTAGATCATGCTACATGAAATGTTTACAGGGTATCTAAACGTCAACTAGTTATAGCTGTGTCTTAATTAAAGTGGGGTTGGCTAATTTAATTAATTAAATACAGAGCTTCGTGCCGATCAGTGTGACATTAGCCAGTTTGGTAAGCTAACAGTTTTTCCAGTATCTACCCTGTGTTTTCTGTATGTGCATTTAGTGAGTTTGTTTTTGTATTATAAACGGATGCATTGTGTTTAATACATACTAATGTTACTAATAAAAAGTAATTGTGAAGTAAACTTTAGTTAGATAGGTCTACAGTCTTTATAAACTGTACATGGTTAATTTGTCAGTGACCAAACCGCATTGTGTTAGCTGGCAGCATGCACGCTGTCCTAAAGTAAGCTCTTCTCCTAAAGAAACTTCTAGTCCACGACCACATCACAGGTTTGCTTCATTAGGTTTGAGTCTTGAGGAGATTCTAGGACGTGCGTTTTGATCAAATGTGTCTCTGGCCTGCCAGGTTGAAGTGGGATTGCAGAATTTGGTCTAATTCGGCGCCTTGTGCTTGATTTTGTGTTGTAACTCAGTTTGTTGTTAGGCAAAGCATGTGTAGTACTTTGTGCTTCTGCTTTAGTTGGCAACTCCAGCGGTCATGATGATGAATGAATAAGAATAATAACCAGGGAAGTATGTGCGAACCGAAAATGTTGAGTGATATGGTTTCTTATTTTCAATACTCATCATTACAAGTATCTTTACATATGCATTGTTCCAGGGTTTGTGCAATTCCTACGTGCAAAAATGGCTCAGTCCGACTTCCTAACTGTAGATTAGCCCGAGGTGTTTGTTTAATGCCTCTGGGTAGTACTGATGCACTTAGCTTAAAGCAGAGGTGCAGGTGAGGGCTACAACCCCAAAGCAGCTGGGGCAGTGGGGGAAATGTGCAGTTTGTTACATTTACTCTGACCTTTATTACAGTGCAGCCAGTATGAACTAGTGATAGATCGATTAATGCCATCGTGAGGTAATTGGCATCAGCGATATCTGCGCTCACAAGGTCCGTGTTGAAAAACTGTGGAAAACATGCAGAGAAACTTTTTCGCATAACAACTTGCAGCTTATAAACTGGGAGAACTGGGTGGCTAAAAGAAAGAGATGCTGGGAAAACATTCAGTCAAGTTTTTTGGGGCCATTTATGAGAAGGTGAAAACTTTCTCTGCCATTACAACTTGCTGCTCTTGACTGGGATTATATAAGTCACCCTGCTGTTTAAATATTGCCATCAGCCATTAGAGAATCCATATCGGTCAACCACTAGTATGAGCCAAAGATATGTCATGTTTTATGTGGTCAGTTCCATTTCATTTGTTAAACATCTATTCCTGCATTTCAGGCCTGCAACACATTAACCAAACTTGAGACGGCAATTTGGGGCTAGTCATAAAGTGAAAAAAAGTAATTATGATCTCAAACAAAGTGATGTCAGCCTGACTGTAGTCATGATTATGTACAGAAGCAGTATTCCCAACACACAGCCGCCACGTGACCCCCTGCGTCCCGCACTGCCGACTTCCTCATCCGAGTGTGGAAGTGTACTGCGTATCGCTCGCCTAAAATAAACATCACAGTAAATGTGGAGCATTGTGTTTTTGTCTGATTTGCATTTCCCATGCTGTCTGATTTGTTCCGTGCTGTTTTTGATTCGGGGTTGAAGGTCTGTGTTTTGAAAGTTGGTGTTTCCAGCAGCTGCTCACCACCTGCACTGCCCTCGCTGCAGATCAAGGCTTCCTCTCCCTGTACCACCCGTCATGGACATCGACGTGACCCCAAGACGGCACAACCCAGTGGACAGCATCTGCCGAAAACTGCAGACCATACAGCGTCGTGATCATGAGCCTAACTCGCCCTTCCAGATCCCCAAACTGCAATCGAGTAGCTACGACAGCCCCCATACAGGGCTGCGATGCAACCTCGATGTCCTCCTCAAGAAGCGCAGAGGAGATGCTGAGCGAGACACGGCGGCCCTAACGCTCACCCCTGGTTCCACTCGCCGTTCCGGTGCTGCCTCGAATGCACCCGTCACCCCCCTTACACCCGTCAACGCCACATACACCATTACCGGCACGCTGGGGACCCTGGCAGAGAGAAGCGGCGTTGCGACTGGGCGGAGTCGAGCCTGGCAGCTTAGCTGCTCTACACCTGCTCTCCACAATGGTCCTGGTGATTTCGGCTTCACCCCGGGCGAGAAGGATAGGGGCAAGGGGTCAATGCATGGGCTGCTTTCCTGTAACCTTAATATGTATTCCTCGGATGCGTCCAACATGCTCGACAGTGAGCTGTCCTGTCCGGCTCTAGTCGTCCAAAGGCTCTCAATGGGTGATGGTACATGCACTGACACCGGGGTTTCTAGGACAGCATCACCATACTGTCTGCCGGTTAGAGACTTGATTGTGTGTGTGTGTGTGTGTGTGTGTGTGTGTGTGTGTGTGTGTGTGTGTGTGTGCTCTGTTAGGTGCATCAGTCGCATCTGAATTCAAGAAAGAGAGTATGGCAGAAGTTAGTCTGATTTGTGAGGAGGATCTCCTGGACACCATTTTTCAGGCTTGTGACACTCAGAGCAGAGGTGCTGTATCCTCACCATCCCTACCACTGCATGTTTATTCACACAGAGGTTTTCTATGAGGCAGTCATTAATGTACTTCAGTGGTGCTGTTTCTAAATGGCAAACGTCTGCGGGTATTTTGGTTTTCTCTGAGCACAGAAGTATAGTGAGATGTGTACACACTGGATGGGTGACCGTGGGATTTCCTTCACTCAGAGTCCCCGTGTGAGGCCACAGACTGAGAACTGGGGTGAATTAAGCATATTATGGTGGAATATTATAGTGGTATTTAGCAGATCACCTCCAGTCTTGAGCTCCATTTGTTGGTTCTTGCTCAACGGCCCAACAGTGGCATTTTGACAATGCTGGGACTTCTGGTCAATAGTTAAATACCTTAAATACTGCATCACCATACTAGTTGTTTTTATTATCTTAAAAGGCTCTATGTTTTTTCTAAACGTCTTAAGACCCCTACAGGACCGCAGATCAGGGGCTATCTGGGCACTGCAGTGGTGGTGTGTTAGTGTGGGTTGTGCTGCTATGAGTGGATCAGACACAGCAGTGCTGCTGGAGCTTTCACTAGCTTTCCACTCCTAGTCCTGACCACCTTATTGCTCCACTTTGTAGATCTGTTGTTGCACAGGATGCTGTTGGCTGGCTGTTTCGGTTAGTGGACCATTTTCAGTCCAGCACTTACATTTACAGCATTTAGCAGCTGCCCTTATTCAGAGCGACTTACAAATGGACACAACCTTACAATCCAAGCAATCCAAGGGTCTTGCTCAAGGACCCAACAGTGGCAGCTTGGCAGAGGTGGGATCTTCTGGTCCATAGTCCAGTACCTTATCCGCTAGGCTACCACAGTCCAGCAGTCACTGCACAGCTTAGAATGAACCACCACCCAAATGATGCCCATTCTGTGGGGGTCCTGGCCATCAAACATTGAAAGAGGGCTAAGAGAGTACGCGGAGCAAGCGATGGGCTAGAGTTTGAAGTTGTAGAACTGCACAGTGCACTTGTAGGGTGAATGCAGCTGCTAAAATGGGCATTAAATGTAGTCACAAGGAGGTGGGTTTTATGCCATGGCTATTCAGTGCATGTCATCTCACGTATCACTTTATTCGGAACAGTATAGTGATACTAGCTAGGGCTTCCCTCTTCCTAAAAAGCAGCCTCCGTTCTTCACAGCATGGGATTTTAGATAATGTTGGGAACGTTTCTTTGAGATTCTCCTCCGTGTTGGCGTGATTTTGTTCGAAAATGGGCAGGTCTAGGGTTGGCGTATCATGTTGAGGAAACCGGTGAGGGATGACTTTTGCTTTGTGACAGGGCGCAGCATTAGTTATTAGATAATGGGTGGATTGTGGCCATGAAGGGGTGCACATGGTCTGACACCGTACTCCAATACGATGTGACATGGGTTGGTGCTACTTTCCCTACACCATTACACAAGCTCAACTACAACGGACTGTTGACACGAGGCAGGTTCTGACCCTCCCATCTGTGTTCCTCAGCAGAAACCGAGATTCGTCAGATCAGGCTATGTTTTTCCAGGCTTCACCTGTCCTGTTTGGTTAACCCGTGTCCAGTGCAGCCTCAGCTTTCTGTTCTTGGCCGACAGAAGTTGAACCTGTTGTAGCATGTCTGCCTCGAGGTTCAACGTTGTGGATCTTGAGATACGTTTATGCTCACCACAATTGTACAGAATTCTGAGTCTGAGGCGTTTGATTCTGCAGAGTTGCCACCGGATGATTTGAATTTATTCCACCATTCTCAGTAAACTAGAAGTAAAACCATTTTTTTGAAACACGAAAAAACTAATTGTGAAAATCCAAGAGGTCGGTTACAGGAACACTCCATCCCGCCTGCCTGACAATCCTGCCACGGTCAAAATCTGGAATCAAATCTGCAAAAGCTTTGAGATCAGCTGGAGTTGCTAGTGAGATGTAGGCGGAGGCTTGCAAAGAGCATGGTCCTGCTCAGCGCTCACCAGATGAGCTTCTCTAACCGAAGCTTGCTTGCTTCACTGTTCTGTGCTTGGGTTTTGACTATCAAAGGTCATGCACATGATTTCAAAGTGTGCAAGTTTGGCGCCATCATTCCTTAAGCTCTGTTTGCTCATTAAAAAAAGTATTGGGGGATTTTTTTTTTCTTTTGCCTGAAAACAACACTTTGGGGTTTCAACCAAAAAAAAGCTTTGAAATTTTTGGATTTAAAATTTAGGCTGAAGTTTAGGTGCATCTATAGACATTACAGAGAAAATCCCTTAAAACCCTTCTTTTTCATGGTAATGGGTACCTTCCATTTTCTGCTTAATAGCCGATTTGGGGTGTTAAGGGAAGAATTGGTTTAGTCTGAAGCAGACCGTCTCAGGTCTGCAGTGCAGTAGGACTCTGGATGCGTAGTGACGAGTATAATCTGGTCTTGTGATTTGCAGGTAAAGTCTACGTGTCACACATTGTAGACTACCTGAGACACACGACGAGTCGGACCTCTGAAGATAGCGGTCTGGAGGAGCTCTGTAACATGTTGGACCCTGAACACAAGGACATCTCCATCGACCTGGACACCTACCATGCTATTATGAAGGAGTGGATAGAAGACTGTCGCAGTCAGGCGTATGTACATGTCCCTGTTGTGTAGTGTTTGACATTTCTGAGATGCAGTGTGAAGTTCAGAACGAATGTTTTACTCTGGCGGTGTGTTCACCTTGATGCTTATGCGTACCAAGACGTTTTGGACCATCGTATGCTTCCGTCTTAGTGGGGACAGTTTGGGGAAGGTCCTTTTCTGTTCTAGCATGATTGTGCCTCAGTGCACAAGGTAAGGTGCGTAAGGCATGGTTGGGTGAGTTTGGGGTAGACGTTGACTAGCCTGCACAGAACCCTGCCCCTGTGTTTACATGTTTGTTACAAAAAGTCAAACCATCAGAATGGCAAACGTGTCTCACGGAACACCCTGCACAGAACGGGCAAAGAACAAGCAGGTGTTAACAAAAGAATGACACAACATGCTGCCCCTTGTGTGATTTATGGTTTCAGCCAAACATTCAAAACTAACAAGTCTGGCAGGAGGGGGTTGGGGTGTGCAGTCATGGCATGATATTCAATATGGTTACATATTCAGGGCAATTGGCAGGCGATTAGAGTAGATGTTGAAAGCACTGATGGGGCTGTTCTAATCAATGTATTCACATAACATTTCTGAGATGCTGAAAGCTGTAAAATTATATACAGTGGGGCAAAAGTAGTATTGGTCAGCCACTGATTGTGGCAAGTTCTCCTACTTAGAGAGATGAGAGAGGTCTGTAATTTCCATCATAGGTACACTTCAACTATGAAGAGACAAAATGAGGGAAAAAAAAATCCAGGAAATCAACATTGTAGGATTTTTAAAGAACTTAATATAAATCATGGTGGAAAATAAGTATTTTTGGTCAACAACAAAAGTTCAACTCAAACTTTGTAACATAACCTTTGTTGGCAATGACAGAGGTCAAACGTTTCCTGTAAGTCCTCACCAGGTTTGGCACACACTGTAGCTGGTATTTTGGCCCATTCCTCCATGCAGATCTCCTCTAGAAGCAGTGATGTTTTTGGGGGCAACATGGACTTTCAACTCCCTCCACAAATGATGTTCTTATGGGGCTGAGGTCTGGAGACTGGCTAGGCCACTGCAGGACCTTGAAATGCTTTTTATGGAGCCACTCCTTCGTGCCCGAGCGGGTGGTGTGTTTGGGATCATTGTCATGCTGGAAGCCCCAGCCACGTTCCATCTTCAATGCTCTCACTGATGGAAGGAGGTTTTGGCTTAAAATCTCACATGGCCCCGTTCATTCTTCCCTTAACACGGATCAGTCGTCCTGTCCCCTCTGCAGAAAAACAGCCCCAAAGCATGATGTTTCCACCCCCATGCTTCACAGTAGGTATGGTGTTCTTGGGATGCAACTAACGAGTGGAGGACAGAAGAGCTTCTTAAAGAAGTTGTTACAGGTCTGAGAGAGCCAGAAATCTTGCTTGTTTGTGGGTGACCAAATACTTATTTTCCACCATGATTTACAATTAAATTCTTTAAAAATCCTACAATGTGATTTCCTGGATTTTTTTCCTCATTGTGTCTCTCATAGTTGAAGTGTAGCTATGATGAAAATTACAGACCTCTCTCATCTTTCTAAGTAGGAGAACTTGCACAATCAGTGGCTGACTAAATACGTTTTGCCCCACTGTACAGCGTATTAATCTTCCTCGACAATATGCTGGTTAAGAGAGGAAATGAGTCATGGCATACCCTATTTAATAATATGTAATATTTAAAAATGGTCTCATTTTCGATTTCAACGTCCTCGCTTGGAATGCATCATGCAGTCATTTCACGGAGACGGACAAATTCGGAACTAAAACGGCTTCTCCAGCACTTTTCACTCAGCAAGTCCGGTTTAGAGCGTGTCCATAATGTATGCGTTTGAAACGGGGTCCCTACAAATAAATAAATAAATAATCAGGAAATTATGGTGAAAGATATGAGGGGTGAAAAAGCGTCGAATATAAACGCGGGAATGAGCATCGGACAAGTTAATCTTGTCACCAGTATAATTGGCGCCATCTAGCGGCCATTTACTAACACTAACACGTTGTTGTCCGAGGACTCGTCTCTCTTTTTAGCTTTAAGTAGCTAAATTCAGTGCTTGAAACAAATTTGGCTTGTCACATTTTTTAATTGAATGTCCCGGAATACCGTCAGAGTGAAATGTGAAATGTCATAGAAGGTGTAATATGGTCAGTATATATGGTCAATACATTTGCCCATTGTGTGTGTGTGTGTGTGTGTGTGTGTGTGTGTGGCCACTAACAGGTAGGCCTGTTTAACTGCCTGTAATGCAGTTATCTAATCAGCCAATCACATGGCACAAACTCGGCGCGTTTAGGATGGAAGAAATGTGAGTTAAGTGATTTAACATGGCGTGGTGGTTGGTGCTAGATGAGCTGGTATGACCATTTCAGAAGCTGCTACTGAGAGACAGTGGTCCATTGTAAAAAGCGCTGTAGAAGGAAATCTGGCTTTGACTGTGGTGGAACAAGAGGTTTGCATCAGGGATGATCAGCCAACAAATCTGCAGCAACTGTTGCTCTCACGTCAGTATGGACCAAGGTCTCTGAGGAGTGTTTCCCACCTCCTTGTTTCTACAGTCAGTGCCCGATTGATCAGTCCCACTCGCCTTACATAGCTCAGTGTTACTGCTGGACTGAAAATACTCCACTAACCAAAAATGTCCAGCCACCAGCATCCTGTGAGCACGGATGAAGTCTTAGAGGATTACTAACACAAATATACATATTATTCAACAATTTGCGTCCATAAGACGTGCTCGCTGAGATTTCGCCATTTTGAAAACAGCAGATCTCCGGTTGCCAATGACACCCCCCACAAGTAATATACCAGTGTGAAGGCCTGTATGTCCTCTAGAGGGCGCATCAGCTTTTAGCTCTGTAGATCATAGGCTTATTGAAATATTCTTTGTGAACTCGTGTCCCCACAGAGGACTCACAAATTATCAGGCCTTACGAGGATATTCAGATCTTTGTTGTGATCTTCTGTGATCTTCTCTCAGGAACGATGCTAAAGAGGACTTGACTCAGGAATCGATCAAATTGCCAGACAGCCTATCAGGTAACGTTACTGTTTGGGTGTGTCTTTTGGACTGTGCTCATTTTTTGAGTGATACATTTGACATTTTGTCTTCCCTTTAGCCAAGCGATCAGTTCTGTTAAATATGACCTCGGGCAGCCTGGAGGCTTTTGGAGGGGAGGCATCCAGAGCTGAGCTGTACGTAACATGTAATGTGTGTGTGTGTAGATGTTTATGGCTTTTGCTGACCTGTACTGAAATGCACACTCACCAGTCACTTTATTAGACACGCCTCCTTATCAGTTCTACCTACCACACAGATGCACTTTGTAGTTCTAGTTGGAAACTGTAGTCCATCTGTTCCTCTACAGAGCAGTGCAGCCACACCTCGGAATTTGAAAGCCTCTTCACTCGAGCCATTCAGACATTGAATGATCCGTTTGAATTTTTATTTTTGCCCCCAAATGCGGACACAAATTCGGACTTTTGAACATCAGCACCCTGAATAAAACATTCAATGGTGTGAACTTCCAAAGACGATGCACCTAATCCAGTCCAGTCGGTGGCCAGAAGATGATGATCTAGGGCACCATCATAGTCACATTATGTACTTTCTATTATTTTATCATTATGGGATGTATATGATCAGTGTACGTGTGTGATTTCAGACGGCTACATCGTTGCACTTAATTTTCACTTATTTCATGTCTGTTATATTTCACTTATGTCCGTGTTTATTGTGGTGTTACATTCCCTTTGCTTTATTCATTGTTTTAACCATTAATTGCATATGGATTTAGGTGTAAAAAACAATCATTTTGGGGGTCGGGAACAGATGAATCCGATTTACATTAATTCCTATGGGAATTTGATTCCGACCTCGAACAAATAGAGTTTGAATATCAGATGGACTACAGTCTGTAATTGTAGAACTAAAATGCACCTCTGTTGTGTGTGGATCAGGTTGTGAAATGGGCAGGGCATGGAAGTGTAATCCAACCCCTGCTTCCTACCTGCACATACATTAGCCGTTGTAAATCATGGGCTGAGCTCCTAGTCTAACGTTACAGAAAACTACAGATTTGTTAGCTTTCAGTATTATGACAGCAGATTGTATTATGACATGCACTTCTCACAGGTAATGTCTGCTAAATGCTGTAAATGTAATGTAATCTGACTCCTAAGGAATAGGACTATTTATTTATTTACATATTTTTAGCCTCTAAAATTACCTACCATTTATTGTCTGTATATAGTTATTAAACAGTTTTGTAATAGTTAAACAATAGGTTTCACACAGTAAACTTTAGTTTGTTTTACTGATGACTAAAGGTTTCAGTCATGGTATCGCTTCCATATCATACTTATTCCTGCACCTGTGGTCTCCAGGGAAAGGTGCTGCAGATTCCCCACAATACTGACTGGGCAAACTGGGCTTAAATAGTGGTCACAGTTATGCTATTAGAGGGCTGGGTGCTGCATCGGCCATGCTAGATGTGAAACCCTTTAGAAGTGTCTATATTTCTGCATAAATATGACCTAAAAACATCATCAGATTTTCACACAAGTCCTAAAAGTAGTAAAGAGAACCCAGTTACACAAATGAGACACAAATATTATACTTGGTCATTTATTTATTAAGGAAAATGATCCAATATTACATATTAGTGAGAGGCAAAAGTATGTGAGCCTCTAGGATTAGCAGTTAATTTGAAGATGAAATTAGAGTCAGGTGTTTTCAATCAATGGGATTGCCAATCAGGTGTGAGTGGGCACCCTGTTTTATTTAAAGAACAGGGATCTATCAAAGTCTGCTCTTCACACACGTTTGTGGAAGTGTATCATGGTACGAACAAAGGAGATTTTCTGAGGAGCTCAGAAAAAGAGGTGTGTTGATGCTCATCAGGCTGGAAAAGGTTACCAAAACCATCTCTAAAGTTTTGGACTCCACCAATCCAGTCAGACAGATTGGTGTACAAATGGAGGAAAATTCAAGACCATTGTTACCCCTCCCCAGGAGTGGTCGCCCAACAAAGATTCACTCCAAGAGCAAGGCGTGTTGTAATAGTTGGGTGAGGTCACAAAGGACCCCAGGGTAACTTCTAAACTACTGAAGGCCTCTCTCACATTGGCTAATGTTAATGTTCATGAGTCCACCATCAGAAGAACACTGAACAACAATGGTGTGCATTGGCAGGGCTGCAAGGAGAAAGTCACTGCTCTCCAAAAAGAACATTGCTGCTCGTCTGCAGTTTGCTAAAGATCACGTGGACGAGCCAGAAGGCCATTGGAAGAATGTTTTGTGGACGGATGAGACCAAAATAGAACTTTTTTGGCTTAAAAGAAAAGTGTTATGTTTGGAGAAAGGAAAACACTGCATTCCAGCATAAGAACCTTATCCCATCTGTGAAACAATGGTGGTGGTGGTATCATGGTTTGGGCCTGTTTTTGCTGCATCTGGGCAGGACGGCTTGGCATCATTGATGGAACAATGAATTTCTGAATGATATCAGAGAATTCTAAAGGAATACTGAAAGCAGAGGCTCACATACTTTTGCCACTCACTAATATGTAATATTGGATCGTTTTCCTCAATAAATAAATGACCAAGTATAATATTTGTCTCATGTGTGTAACTGGGTTCTCTTTATCTACTTTTAGGACTTGTGTGAAAATCTGATGATGTTTTAGCTCATATTTATGCAGAAATATAGAAAATTCTAAAGGGTTCACAAACTTTTAAGTAGCACTGTACTATTGTTAGACTATTTGCTCATCCATAGTTGTAATACCTAGGGTTTGGAATAAGCTGTTGAACATGAATGTGACAGTGGATGTGTTGGTATGGTTAGCCATCCTCAGCACAGCAGTAAGACTGACATGATTTTAGTTTGGGATTTCTAAGCGCCTTATGACCATCAGCCAAGCATTCAGAAGCTGACACTGAAGGATGGGCAGGTTGGCAGGCAGTATGCATGGCAGCAGATGTTATAGTTTCTTTCTGTATCCCTACAAGCCCATCCAATGTAGTATGTGTGACTAGGGTGGATAATAAAGTGGTCCTTTCCTGCTGAGAGTCAGGATAGTGGGCCTACAAGCAGTGCATAACATTTACCTATGGTGTGCTTGTGTGGGCATATTCTGTCAGTTGCAGCTGAGCATATACTAACATGATGTACTTTTTCTTGTGTGCACAATTTTGTCTTGCTCCACAGAGAAACGTCCGATTTGGTTTTCTGTGTTGCTGACTTGCAGTTTAATAACCAGAAACTACAGGAAGAGGTTCGAAAGATGAAGAAGGCCATGGAGGCAATGGAGGAAACAAATCAAAAACTCATTGAGGAAAATGAGGAGCTTATGACTCAAGCAAAAATGTACCTGCTTATGTTCATTAGCCTTTCCTTCTCTCAAGTCTTATTTTCCTACTCTGTTGCTTTCAGCTCTTAAAAGTGTTTGGCTCATTCTGTGCAGTCTTTCCTACTGTCTCCATGACAAAGGTGTGCCTTTGCTGCATGCTTTCATTCCAGACGAGCACCCTTAATGTCTCTCTCTCAGTCAGCTGAGTTTGGACTGAACCCAGTACTGGGCATGGCTCCTGTTTGGGTAGAATGAAAAGCTGCAGCCAGTGCATTGCTCTGTGGAAATGATAGAAGGCTCTTGGAGTCCCCTGTAAGATTGTCCTGGTTACATCTTGTTGCTTATTCCTGCAGGGGGCAACAGCTGCTACAAAAAGAACGTATGCTGAAAGAGGAAGTGGAAGAGATGAAGTTGTCTTTAAGCTCTTCAGAGGAGATTAAGGCACGAGCCACAGCTCAAAGCAAGCAGATGGTGAGAGTTATCAGACTCACCAGTTACAGCTCCACAGTCTGGCCTTTAATCAAACACAGCAACTGTATGGGAGGCTAACGGGCATAACTTATGCCAAGTATAACTTAAGTGTCATTAGACCTGCATGACTCTGGTTGTATGCAGTGTGTTTACAAAATAAGTTGAAGCAAGGCTTTAGTTGACTGAGAAGTGCATCCTGTATTTCTAAAAAGCATTTCATTAGAGAGAAGCAACTTTTGGGTATTAGAGCATGCTTGCTTTTGTTTTGTTTGTCCACAGGAAAGAGAGAACCAAACTCTGGTAATGAAGATTGCCTCACTGCAAGATGAGGTATGGCCTTTTCATCCATATGTTCGTTCAAGCTGATTGAGTTACCAGTGGGTGCATCAGTGTGTTACATTAAGAAATGCATCATTTTAGCTCTGGTGGTGGTTTTTTTATGATTTATTTTTTAAGCCATTTAGGGAAGATGTAGATTAGATTGTACAGTGGTGTGAAAAAGTGTTTGCCCCGTTCCCGATTTCCTATTTTTTTTGTCTGTTTGTTTTGGAACATCAAGACAACACAACTAAACACAAAATGCAGTTTTTAAATGAGAGTGTTTATTATTAAGGGAGAAAAAAATCCTAACCTATATGGCCCTGTGTGAAAAAGTGATTGCCCCCTTGTTATAACATAACTTTATCACACCTGAGTTGACTGTCTCTAGCCACACCCAGGCCTGATTATTGCCACACCTGTTCTCAATCAGGACATCACTTAAATAGGACCTGCCTGACAAAGTACACCAAAAGATCCTTAAAAGCTACACATCATGCCGAGATCCAAAGAAATTCAGGAAGTCTTTTAAACATTTCTAAAGCTTTGGGACTCCAGCGAACCACAGTGAGAGCCATTATCCACAAATGGTGAAGACATGAAACAGTGGTGAACCTTCCCAGGAGTGGCCAGCCGACTAAAATTATCCCTAGAGCGCAGCGACGACTCACAAAAGACCCCACAACAACATCCAAAGAACGGCAGGCCTCACTTGCCTCAGATAAGGTCAGTGTCCATGCCTCCACCATAAGAACGAGGCTGGGCAAAAATGGCCTGCATGGCAGAGTTCCAAGACCAAAACCACTGCTGAGCAACAAGAACATTAAAGCTCGTCTCAGTTTTTCCAGAACACATCTTGATGATCCCCAAGACTTTTGGAAAAACATTCAGTGGACTGACGAGACAAAAGTTGAACTCTTTGGAAGGTTGTGTCCCATTACATCTGGTGTAAAAGTAACACAGCATTTCAGAAACAGAACATTATAGCAGCAGTAACATATGGGGGTGGTAGTGTGATGGTCTTGGGCTATTCTGCTGCTTCAGGACCTGGAAGACTTGCTGTGATAAATGGAACTATGGATTCTGCTGCTACCAAAAACTCCTGAAGGAGAACGTCCGGCCATCTGTTGGTGACCTCAAGCTGAAACGAACTTGGGTTCTGCAGCAGGACAATGATCCAAAACACACCAGCAAGTCCACCTCTGAATGGCTGAAGAAAAACAAAATGAAGACTTTGGAGTGGCCTAGTCAAAGTCCTGCCCTGAATCCTATTGAGATGCTGTGGCATGAGCTTTAAAAGGCCGGTCATGCTGGAAAACCCTCCAGTGTGGCTGAATTACAACAATGCTGCAAAGTTGAGTGGCCAAAATTCCTCCACAATGCTGTAAAAGACTCACTGCAAGGTATCACAAACGCTTGGCTGCAGTTGTTGCTGCTAAGGGCAGCCCAACCAGTTATTAGGTTTAGGGGGCAATCACTTTTTCACACAGGGCCATGTAGGTTTGGATTTTTTTCTCCCTTAATAATAAACACCTTCATGTAAAAACTGCATTTTGTGTTTACTTGTGTTGTCTTTGACTGATATTTAAATTGGTTTGATGTTCTGAAACACTTCAGTGTGACAAACATGCAAAAAATAGGAACTCAGGAAGGGGGCAAAGACTTTTTCACAGCACTGTATGCCACATAGTGTCTCAGAACCCTGTTATCCAAATGCACACTTCTGAAGAAGGGATCAGATGATGGATATTTTGTATAATTGAAGCTCTGTATCCCAAATTCATCCCATGTTCAGAACCCTGCCTACCTTTTAGTAATGTTAGTTCCTGGCATCTGATTGGTTGTCTGTCTATCTGTTATCTGTGGATTGGACAGGACTGGTTCATCAGTACCTCGTTCGTGTGTGCATGCTTTTCATACCAATTTCTTGGTACGCTAAAATGGTAGACTAATAACAAGCACTGTTTCATAATTGATCACTAAATAACTAAAGAAATTCCTATCGAATTTCTGCACCATCCTGTCACCATCCTGTCACCCCGCTCCATTTAAATTATCCTGGGCACTTTCTGGCTGATCCAACCGTTCAGCTCTGTGTGGAATCATCCTTTTTTGTGTAACACGTTTTGATCCTCCTCTTGTCACCTTTAATTCGACTCCTTGTATTCATACCTGCCTCACGATAATAAGAACACCAAAGCCTCTGTGGAGATGGATGAGCTTCAGAAGAAGATCAGGACGCTCTATGAGCTCAACGCTGACCTGCAGGTGAGCTCATAATACTGACCTTAGTGATTCTTGTTGCTGTTCGGTTTGATGGTGTCTGTGGCTTTGCTCCCTCTCACTGATGTCTCTGCGTGTGTCTTACCAGGCCCAGACCCATTCTTTTGATGTTGCCATGGGTGAAAAGGAAACTTTAATACAAGAGGTCAGGTTGTCATAGATGAGATCGGAACTGTAACGTTGCATTATGGCATTTAATAAGGGGTATTCATCTACTTTTGGCCATGTAACGCTGGAGAAAATAGGCTTCAGCGGTGTAGCCTGTTTAACTGTTTGTTTTTTCTCGATTATTACTCATACTGTGTTAATAGCTCCTCCATGTACAGTGGGACAAAAGTATTTAGTCAGCCACTGATTGTGCAGGTTCTCCGACTTAGAAAGATGAGAGAGGTCTGTAATTTTCATCATAGCTACACTTCAACTATGAGAGACACAATGAGGAAAAAACATCCAGGAAATCACAGTGTAGGATTTTTTAAAGAATTTAATTGTAAATTATGGCGGAAAATAAGTATTTGGTCAGTAACTAAAGTTCAATGTAATACTTTGTAACATAACCTTTGTTGGCAATGACAGAGGTCAAACGTTCCTGTAAGTCTTAATGTAGTTCTGGGGATGTTTGCTCAACCGTTCTCATGATCATTTTGACCCCACGGGATGAGATCTTGCGTGGAGCCCCAGATTGAGGGAGATTATCAATGGTCTTGTATGTCTTCCATTTTTCTTACAATTGCTCCCACAGGTGATTTATTCACACCAACCTGCTTGCCTATTGTAGATTCACTCTTCCCAGCCTGCTGCAGGTCTACAATTATCTTCCTGGTGTCCTTTGACAGCTCTTTGGTCTTGGCCATGGTTGAGTTTTGGAGTCTGACTGTTTGAGGCTGTGGACAGGTTGTCTTTTATAACAGATAACTTGGTCAAACAGGTGCCATTAATACAGGTAACCAGTGGAGGACAGAAGAGCTTCTTAAAGAAGAAGTTACAGGGCTATGAGAGCCAGAAATCTTACTTGTTTGTGTGGGTGACCAAATACTTATTTTCCACCATGATTTACAATTAAATTCTTTAAAAATCCTATAATGTGATTTTCTGGATTTTTTCCTCATTGTGTCTCTCATAGTTGAAGTGTAGCTATGATGAAAATTACAGACCTCTCTCATCTTTCAAAGTAGAACTTGCACAATCAGTGGCTGACTAAATACTTTTTTGCCCCTCCATGTACAGAAATGTTCCATTACACAGGTATGTCCCATTAGACGGTCGCATTACTTTGAGATAGAGGACGCTGACTGAAATGGACGTCACGCAGACGTGGGACATGGTAGTTTAGATACTTTGCACGTACTGTTTTAGTTTAAAAAATAATACTAATTAAAGCACAATACCAACAAACCATAATTCATATCTATATATCTTTTATCAAGCTTGAAACACTCCCCAAAAGCAAGGAATAGAACAATACCATGTTTTCTTTTTCTCTTGATCGACTGCGATGCTCTCTTCTGTCAGCAGGTGTCGTAAGGATTCGTTCGTCCTAGTTTTCTGTCGTTCAGACGTATAGGACTGATTTGTTTCCTTTTCTGATGAGACCTCAGCTGTTAAAGCCCAGTACCGCCCAGCTTACACTCTTAAACGCTTCTTTCCTTTTCAGAAGTCCAGACAGATAGAGGAACTGAAAGCTGCCGTTGTGGAGTACTCCTCAGTGATGGAAGTAAGGCTCTCCGATGCTCTCCTGTGGCTTTCCTGCCCTGCAGATTTGTTTGTGTAGCTGATTGTTTGTGTTCATCTTGACAGTTGCTGAGGGCAGAGAAGAGCAAATTGGAGAGCCAGCTGCAGCTTTTGCAGCCTGACATGGCCATGTAAGAATAAGCCCAGATTTAGTGCCCATGTGTTTAGTTTTGTCACTAATTTGCCCAATTGGACCGTTTGGTATCATGATTGTGATCGACTGGCATGATGCATTTTGCCCTGGATATGGTCTGTACTTTCATAATGCTGAGCTGCTACGTTGTTGTTTTATAATAGCATTGGACTTTGGTCAGATATTTAGTGGGTTTTTTTAATTTTTTTGCCCTTTTTCTTGTTAGGTAACTTTATTTATAAAGGCTTTGAAATGATACTTTTCATAATAAGGCTTAAAAGGTTTGTGTTCTGCTTTTGTGTGTTAGTGAAACTACATCTAGTGACCCGTTGTGTTTTTTTGCTGTTATTCTGATTATTGCGTTGTTTATGACTCGTCTCTGTGTGCAGTCCTGGCCTGTCCCTCTCGGTGGCCTACAGACTGAATCAAACCAGTTCTGGATCTCTGGAGACGGAGTTGGCTCTGGCACAGCAAAATCCCCTCGAGGTTTGTGTGTGAGTTGTAATTCCGTTGTGTGTTACTTGTTTTCCATTCTGAGTGGAGTTTGCATGTCCACAAGGGTTTACCCCGGGTGCTCCAGCTTCCTCCCACAGTCCAAGTGCATGCGTTATGCTAAACTGGCCCGATCTGAGCATGCATGACTAGCTTTGAAGTAGCTTTGTGTATCGATGTAACCTTCCATCTGTCATAAACATCCGCCGGTGCCGAAGGAGCCGTTACACAAACCAGATGAGCCGGTTGAATAGGTTATGAAACAGGACTTTTGGATTTGCTTTCATTCTGCCTGAAGAGAGATCGAGAGGCCAGGTGATGAGGCCATCTCACACTTTTTAATTCGTCTCACTTATTTTATGGTCGGTGATACTTGGCATTCGATTTCTTTATGCACCTCACGATGTGCATTACATCACCTGAGGCTCAGTGGCAGCTCCTGAAGATCTGGGGTCAGGCCCTGGGCAGTAGGGCTGCAGCGATACAGAAATTTCACCATACGATATGGATTGCTGTTTTTTCTCCGCGATGCCATACATTTTTGATACAAAATGAAGAAAGGAATTTGATTTTAATTCCCTTTTCAATGTAGAGATGAAGGAGGCCAATACTACTTCCTGCTCTGCAAGCCTGGAACATGGCTTGCTTTGTTGGGGTTAAGAAAAATCACCAAAGAGCTTTGCCATTGCTGATTTCTTTTTCTGAAGTTTATGGTCCAGGCACCTCAGAGTCCCACACTCTCTTCTGAAGGATTTGTCTCCATATTCTCTCTAGTGTTGCCCTACAGAGATACAGTGGGGCAAGAATGTATTTAGTCAGCCACTTACAGGACAACAAAGGTTGTGTTACAAAGTATTGAGTTGAACTTTTGTTACTGACCAAATACTTATTTTCCACCACGATTTACAATTAAATTCTTTAAAAATCCTACAATGTGATTTCTTTTCCTCATTTTGTCTCTCATAGTTGAAGTGTACCTATGATGGAAATTACAGACCTCTCTCATCTTTCTAAGTAGGAGAACTTGCACAATCAGTGGCTGACTAAATACTGTTTGCCCCACTGTACATTATGAAAACTTATGAAATCTCCTCACATTAAGAAACAGCATCAAGCTTACCTGATGCTGCCAGTGCTTAGTCTCTGAGGTGAGTATCCAATGTAGCACAGAACCCATTCCACAATCTGCTGCTAGATGTTGCTGTTGGTCAGGAGTTGCTGCTGGCTCTGTGCTGATGACCGAATCTCGGTAGTGCCGGCTAACAAAAACGGCTTCTTAAAGGTTTTTGAAAAATAAAACATTTGTGTGTGTGTGTGTAGGGGGCAGAACATTTCTCTTCCATCTGTATGGCCTCTCCCCTGGACGAGACATTGGACCGTGAGGTCCTTTTCCTTCTTCAGGGCCCCACACCTGAGCAAATGTCTCTGGAGTTCAGAATTCTCCTTAACAAACTGGTAACATGAGCTATCTTTCAGACACCATTCTTGTTTTGGTAAGGTGGAGTAATGGTAGAGCTGGATGGGTTAACTGGAACTTTTAATTGAAGCTCTGTATTTCTTTCATGCTACTTTGTTTTCTGCTTTGGAAATCTAGATATATTCTCTGAATACCAATAGCCAACTGGAAGAAGCTAGCTGCTGTGTAATCTGCTATTTTGTTCTCGTTTTAATGTGAGAAATAAAAACCCCAAATCAGATGGAAAATGCAGCATTTCTTCCATTTCCTTTGACTTTTACTTCATTGCAGACAGTAGGAACCCAGGACACGTCATGGTTTTTCTGGTCAACTTCATTTCGTTTGTTAGTGTCCAAACCATTTGCATCTCAGACATTGTTTTTAAACATTTTCAATCATTTTCTTACACCTTTGTTGACAAACTGGAGATCGTCTGCCCATCTTTGCTCCTCAGAGACTCCGGCTTTCATGGACACTGCTTGGGTACTAGATCACCTGTTGACGTCCTCTGTTTGAAATCACATTATGTACTTTTTTTATTTGCATTGTTCCATAATGTCCCAACTTTTTCTGATTTGGGGTTGTAGCCAATTTTTATTAAAATCTCTCAATTGGACAAATTCCTCTTATGTAACAACAGAAATTCATCCACGTTCAAATGATCTGTTCTGTCACCCAGTAAGTAAAAGGAAAATGAAACTCTTTTTCCACGTTTGTCTGTTTCACAAAGTCAGTCTAACTTTCTTAGTAAAATGATTCGCACCATTTTGTGCTTGTTTTGTTTTAGAGGCGAGAGTTTGAGGAAGACAGCCATGCAATTCTCACCGTGCTACGGGGCTGCAGGAAGGATGAACAGGACAGTCACATCAATACCGATCTCAAAATCCAGGTGAAATGATCTCCTATGCTGGGGTCAACATCAGTGATGGTTCCAGGGGGGTTTAACTGTGTGCAGGATTTCAGCTGGTTGACTTGGACCTGGATGCGTACGTCTTCCAGTGCAGTTGAGGTGTGTGAGGACGCAGCAGGCACACTCCAGTAGGGACAGAAATAACTGCTGCTGAGCGGTGGTCTCCATCTGCTTCCAAAATAATCCTAGTTAGACCAAGAATTAGTTTCGGACTCAGTTGAGCCAGGAAAACAAATCTATTGGGGTCACGTTGCAGCATGGGTGTCAGCAGACCCTCTTTAGAACTTGAGATGATTGAGTACATCTTCTCATGGTTTGCTGAGCAGAACTGCATTACACACCTCCCAATTCACAATCGGTACTGCATATCCCACAATGCCCTGGCATCATTTCAAAAGCCTGAGTGGCTGACGCTTTCAGTCAGAGCAAGTCTCTGTCCGCTTTTCTCGTGGAGTAATCATCGACAAATACACAAAAGGAGTTCGGCCACGCTGCAGACGAGGTAATGATGGCTCATAGCGATGTGTTTGGGAAATGCAGTTAGTAAAATTCCTTAGTGTTAATTTGTAGAGTAACCCCCACTTTAGTGTTAAGTCACTTCATCTGTTTAGTGTCTAACAGGCTTATGTAGCACTCTCGCCTCACAGCCAGAAGGTCCTGAGTTCGATCCCAAGTGCAGCGGTCTGTGTCCTTTCTCTGTGGAGTTTGCATGTTCTCCCCTTGTCTGTGTGGGTTTGCTCCGGGTTCCTCCCACACTCCAAAGGCATGCTTTAGGTTAACTGACTACACTAAAGTGGCCTTAGGGTGCGCATGTGTGCCTTAGGGTCCGAGGGGTACAACCGTGCCTCTCCGAATTCTGTGCGTGCAGCAAGAACAGCAAGCAGTCTAAAAATGCCCCCGTCTTACCCCTTTTCCGAGAACCTCTAGATTGTTATGGATGCCCTACGATCACATGAAGAACTGCCCAAAGGAACAAACTATGTAAAGTTAAAACTGCTAAAACCATAGCATGTAAAAAGGAACCGATCAGTTTCACTGATTCCGACCGGACAGCTTGATAGAAGTAAGATTAGAATTTGCCATTAGGGTGTTCGGTGCTCTAAGAACTAGTGATGCATGATATATTGGTGGCCGATACAGTGGGGCAAAAAAGTATTTAGTCAGTCACTGATTGGTGCAAGTTCTCCCACTTAGGAAAGATGAGAGAGGTCTGTAAATTTTCATCATAGGTACACTTTCAACTATGAGAGACACAATGAGAAAAACCAAAATCCAGGAAATCACATTGTAGGATTTTTTAAAGAATTTAATTGTAAATCATGGTGGAAAATAAGTATTTGGTCAATAACAAAAGTTCAACTCAATACTTTGTTACATAACCTTTGTTGGCAATGTCAGAGGTCAAACATTTCCTGTAAGTCTTCTTCACCAGGTTGGCACACACTGTAGCTGGTATTTTGGCCCATTCCTCCATGCAGATCTCCTCTAGAGCAGTGATGTTTTTGGGCCAACACAGACTTTCAACTCCCTCCACACATGTTCTATGGGGCTGAGGTCTGGAGACTGGCTAGGCCACTGCAGGACCTTGAAATGCTTTTTACGGAGCCACTCCTTCGTTGCTCGAGCGGTGTGTTTTTGGGATCATTGTCATGCTGGAAGAGACCCAGCCACGTTCCATCTTCAATGCTCTCACTGATGCAAAGGAGGTTTTGGCTTAAAATCTCACCATACATGGCCCCGTTCATTCTTCCCCTAACACGGATCAGTCGTCCTGTCCCCTCTGCAGAAACAGCCCCAAAGCATGATGTTTTCCACCCCCATGCTTCACAGTAGGGTATGGTGTTCTTGGGGATGCAACTCAGCATTCTTCTTCCTCCAAACACGACGAGTTGAGTTTTTACCAAAAAGTTCTGTTTTGGTTTCATCTGACCACATTGATATTCTCCCAATCCTCTTCTGGATCATCCATATGCTCTCTGGCAAACTTCAGACGGGCCTGGACATGTACTGGCTTAAGCAGGGGGGCACAGTCTACAATTTTCTTCCTGGTGTCCTTCGACAGCTCTTTGGTCTTGGCCATGGTTGAGTTTGGAGTCTGACTGTCTGAGGCTGTGGACAGGTGTCTTTTATACAGATAACGAGGACAAACAGGTGCCATTAATACAGGTAATGGGTGGAGGACAGAAGAGCTTCTTAAAGAAGTTACAGGTCTGTGAGAGCCAGAAATCTTGCTTGTTTGTGGGTGACCAAATACTTATTTTCCACCATGATTTACAATTAAATTCTTAAAAAGCCTACAATATGTTTCCTGGATTTTCTTTCTCATTGTGTCTCTCATAGCTGAAGTGTAGCTATGATGAAAATTACAGACCTCTCTCATCTTTCTAAGTAGGAGAAACCTGCACAATCAGTGGCTGACTAAATACTTTTATTCCCCACTGTATATGGATTTTTTTTCAGTTATCGGTATCGGTCTGATATTAGAATTTTAACCGATATTTAAATAAGATTATTTCCTTTTTTTACTCCTTAAGCAAAATATCTGATGTTACTGAGTGTATGGTTCTATATGCAGTTCTGTTCTGACTTGGAGCTTCTCAATCTTAAGCTTTCTTACACACGTAATTGTTCTTGTTGCTGCCTGTAACAATTGAAAGCTAAAAAAAGATTCTTACAATTTTTAAAAGAAGGTCAGAAAATAAAATGGAGTGAAACCATTTTTGCTTTGAGTGAACTTCACCTTATGTTTATAGTAATAGTCATGTCTGATTTATGTTTTAGTTGTTTGTTTTATTTTATTGCAAAAATGAACTACTGATCTTGTTTCAGTTCATATATGGGTTATCATGAACATTTTTTTAAACGTTTCTGAAAGGTCATGTTAGCGGTTTTTAACATTGGTATCGGCCACAATAATGTGCTGAACATCGGTTATCGTGTCGGCCCAAGAAATTTGATATCGGTGCATCGCTACTAAGAACACAGTTTCTGTGCGTGAACTTTAGGAGATTACATAAACCCACCATTCTGCTCTCTGAGGAGCGCTTACCCAACCGCATTACATAACTCTGCCAAGCTTGTGCAAGTCAGCGAGAGAAAGTGTGTGTGTGTGTGTGTGTGTGTGTGTGTGGGGTGAGTGTGCACGCCGTTCTGGTTTCATAGTGTTTCATGCCAGTTATCAGTGCAGGCAGTGGGTGCCCACTCAGCTCGTAGTCATATTCGCACGAAGCAAAGATGTAGCATGGCGTGCCGGAGAATGCGCAACATGCAGATGCAGCTTAATAAGTGCCGTCTTGGTGTAGAAGTCTGTGTCGGAATGGAGGCCACCGCGACATCACTGGGGTCAGTTATTCAGACGTATGTCCTTAATATCGCTCCGCTCGCTGCGTGTCGGCTTGTGTTTGGTCCTTTAAATGGAGAAGTTGCTTTCTTCCTACTCAATTTCTTTTTCTGTTCTCTGCTACATATAGGCTAATGCCAGGTAATGTTTCATGTGAAGGAGTGACATTTTGCTCTGCTGAATTTGTGTAGTTCTAAAGCTCTCTCTGCTGTGAGGTATGTTAGGGATTTTATCTTATTTTTAGATCCAGACCCTGCACATGGTAGGCTTGTATTTACTTCAATTTTAAAAAATATTAATATGCTGCCTACCTGATATAGATCTACAGGAACTGCACTGATGAGTCACTCTCTGCATGCCATAGTCCATGCAGGGAGGTTTAGGTGACATTATCTTTGACTTTATCATTTCCTGACCTCAAGTTTGTAATTGCCACACTCGTGGAGCACTTTGGTTGCGAGGCCTGCCTACACATGAGAAGTGTTTTTAATTGTCCGAGTTCATTGCATTTGGTTGATGATTACAGGCATGCGCTGCTTAATCACCATCCCGACGTTCACTTTAATGACAGAGGTCTCTGTTCTAACTCGCTTGATGTGTCTAGAGACTTTCCTTGTGCGAGTTGCTCACGTTTGTGTGCATGAGTTTATGCTACTTGTTCATAACTAGCTGCAAGTCTCATACATAAGTTTATGTGCCTTTCTTATCATACGTAGTACTCCTCCTTTGCCCCCCTCGTCCAGCTGTACACTCTCTAACCTTTAATCATTTAAACTGGATCACGTTCACTTGTCTACTTCACGTGGACGGATGGTAGCTCTCCACTTGTGTTCTCAGTGGTATACAGTGGTGTGAAAAAGTCTTTGCCCTTTTTTGATTTCCTATTTTTTAGCATGTCTGTCACACTTAAGTTCTTTGGAACATCAAACCAATTTAAATATTAGTCAAAGACAACACAAGTAAACACAAAATGCAGTTTTTAAATGAAGGTGTTTATTATTAAGGGGGAAATAACCAAACCTACATGGCCCTGTGTGAAAAAGTGATTGCCCCCCTTGTTATAACACAACTATGGTTTATCACACCTCAGTTTCCTGTCTCTGGCCACACCCAGGCCTGATTATTGCCACACCTGTTCTCAAACAGGACATCACTTATATAGGACCTGCCTGACAAAGTGAAGGACACCAAAAGATCCTTATAAGCTACACATCATGCCAAGGTCCAAAGAAATTCAGGAACAATTGAGACAGAAAGTCATTGAGATCAGTCTGGAAAGGGTTATAAAGCCATTTCTAAAGCTTTGGGACTCCAGCGAACCACAGTGAGAGCCATTATCCACACATGGAGAAGACATGGAACAGTGGTGAACCTTCCCAGGAGTGGCCGGCCGACCAAAATTACCCCAAGAGTGCAGCGACGACTCAGCCAAGAGGTCACAAAAGACCCCACAACAACATCCAAAGAACGGCAGGACTCACTTGCCTCAGATAAGGTCAGTGTTCATGCCTCCACCATAAGAACGAGACTGGGCAAAAATGGCCTGCATGCAGAGTTCCAAGACCAAAACCACTGCTGAGCTAAAAGAACATTAAAGCTCGTCTCAGTTTTTCCAGAACACATCTTGATGATCCCCAAGACTTTTTGGAAAGCATTCTGTGGACTGACGAGACAAAAGTTGACCTCTTTGGAAGGTGTGTGTCCCATTACATCTGGTGTAAAAGTAACACAGCATTTCAGAAAGAGAACATTATAGCAGCAGTAACATATGGGGGTGGTAGTGTGATGGTCTGGGGCTGTTCTGCTGCTTCAAGGACCTGGAAGACTTGCTGTGATAAATGGAACTATGAATTCTGCTGTCTACCAAAAAATCCTGAAGGAGAATGTCCGGCCATCTGTTGGTGACCTCAAGCTGAAACGGACTTCTGCAGCAGGACAATGATCCAAAACACAGCAGCAAGTCCACCTCTGACTAGGCCACTCCAAAGTCTTCATTTTGTTTTGCTTCAGCCATTCAAAGTCCTGAGCTGAATCCTATTGAGATGCTGTGGCATGACCTTAAAAAGGCCGTTCATGCTGGAAAACCTTCCAATGTGGCTGAATTACAACAATTCTGCAGAGATGAGTGGCCAGAATTCCTCCACAACGCTGTAAAAGACTCACTGCAGGTTATCACAAACGCTTGGCTGCAGTTGTTGCTGCTAAGGGCGGCCCAACCAGTTATTAGGTTTAGGGGGCAATCACTTTTTCACACAGGGCCATGTAGGTTTGGATTTTTTTCTCCCTTAATAATAAACTTGTGTTGTCTTTGACTGATATTTAAACTGGTTTGATGTTCAGAAGCACTTAAGTGTGACAAACATGCAAAAAAATAGGAACTCAGGAAGGGGGCAAACACTTTTTCACACCACTGTATCTGGTGCAGTTACATTTTGAGTTTTCTTGTGGAAATACCCATTATGTTTCTGTTACAGTGGCACAAAAACACTGACCATGGGCATGTCACGCCAGTGTCTGTCTCGGTCAGGATCCGGTTTCACAGAGCATGATGTGGCTGTTAGTAATTGAATCTTCAGTACGCAGTGGTTCCAGAGAGCTTCAGCTGCATTGATGGCTGGTACTGCCGGTATGTTGGGGTTACAGGGTCTACAGGTGCATCTGGAGCAGCGGCGCAGTGAGTGGACGCAGAGCCTGGAGCAGCTGAAGCAGTACACGGAGTCGCTGGAGAAGGAGCTGGTGAAGATGGCCAGCAACATGCGCCGCTCGCGCACTGAGATCCTTCACCTGTCTGTCAGGTGAGTGTTTGCTGGTGTAACAGTTACAAACCTTATAAATGTTTTAATAAAAATTGAAAGTTTTCAGGTTAATAGAATTGCCTGAATTGAGTGTATAACTAGTACCATGTTATATACAAATGCTTCAAATATTCCTCGTTAATAAAAGTGTGTGTGCGTGTGCGTGTGCGTGTGTGCAATGGTATGTAGGGTCCAGGAACAGGAGGTTCAGAAACAACAGCTGTGTGATGAGTTGGATCAGCTGAAGACTCGGCAGAACAGCAAAGAATCCAGCAGCCCGACAGCAGACAACACGCATCAGGTACTTCTACACTACATGGCCAAAAGTATACAGACAGTCCGTGGTCTTTATAGACCCATTGCACAGGTGGATGAAATAAAGCATACAAGCGGGTCAGGGTGAAAAGCTCGGCAGCTAAAGTGACTTGAGGCCCCCTGGAGCAGCTGGTGTGTGATTATCCAGATACGAGGAGAACACTGCTTGCTGAGGCATAGACAGGGGTTTAGGGAGTTTTATGTCTATACCATCCCAGTGTGCAGCATTTTGAAGTTCAGTTTTTCGTTGCGACATTACCACGTGTCTCTTTAAAAACTTGTATTGCTGTGTTCGTTTAGGCTGTGGATGATCTCGATGATTTGTCACCGGAGTGGGACAAGGTGTATCCGTTGCTAGACTCTCCCACTGAAGATGAGCCTCCTTTGCTTGAGGAAAAGAAGGGTTGGAAAGTGCCCGATGAGGGGGAGTTGCAGGAAGGTTTAAAGGAGGCTGGCTGCTGCGAGGACGCCGCGGGGAACAAAAATGCACCACGTGGTTCCGGTGAGGCAGAGCAGCTCGAATGTTCCGTCGTGTCTCAGAAGTGTCGACCAGAGAGCATCACCGACCCCGAATCACGCGGTGAGAATGAAACTACAAATGGATTTAGGTCTGAAGGTCTACTGTGTAATATTAAAGCCCCACATATCAGTTTTCTTATTCCTTCCATATTTCGGTGTGCTTCGTTAAACTGTTCTGGGGCGCACATTATGTTAAAGCTCTGAAAAATCTAATTTACACAATTTTGTGTCGGCCTTTGCTGCTGTATTTCTGCGCTGGAGCATCATAACTAGTCACAACAAGTCATGGCTGCCCATGTCCTCCAATATGTATGGGCCCCTATTGTTTATGTTCCTGCTGTTGGTTCTGAGTCGGTCCCTTTTTCAACTGTAGCAGTTTCAGATCTTCCGAGAATGACTTCCACTGGATTTTGGAACATGACTGACGGAATTCACTTTCACTTCAGACATAAGAGAATTGGCACGAGGTTGGCACTGTTGGATGTCGTGTTCAGGTTTATCCCAAAGATGTTGGTTGTGATCAGAACTCCGACAGCCAGCCAAGTTCTTCCACATCAGACTCTGCAGACCGTTTCATTACAAACCTACATTTGTGCAACCCCAAGTCAGAAACAGTTGGGATGGTATGGAAAAAGCAAATTAAAAAATTATGTAGTGCGTCTGACCTTTACTTCATACCTTACTGACCTTGCAGACAGTATGAATCAAAGATACGTCATGTTTTGTCTGGTCATCTTCATTCTGTTTGTTAATGAACATCCATTCCTGCATTTCAGGAGCTGCAACACATTCCAAAAAAGTAGGGATGGGGAATTTTAAGGCTAGTAATGAGGTAATAAAACTTAGTGATGTGCTTTCAAACAGGTGGTGTCAACTTATCATGCTTAGAAAGAGCAGGGTACTCATGTTTACTGACAGGAGCAGTAGCCTCCCAAGGCTGGGTATTGGAGTAGCAAAGATGGGCAGAGGATCTCCAGTTAGCTCTGCCATCCCAGGTCTGAAATGCAGGAATGGATGTACAGAATATTAACATTAAATAAAGTTTAGGCAACGTGTCAGTATCAAAACAAGGTCGTGAGCTTGAGCCTTGCACGGGGAAGATGTTTGGGACCGTGGACTCGGGGGTTCAAGTCCTCCTCTGCCATGCTACCATGAATCCTTAAGTAAGGCCCTTAACCTACAGTTGCTTAAAACTGTATCAGTTATAAGTGGGCCTGGGTAAGGGAGTCTGCTAAATGCTGACAATGTTCATGTAAGTTGACCAGACAAAGCATGTCTTGGGTTCGTACCATCTTCATTGCGATGAGTCAAAGTACTATCACAAAGTTGGATTTCAGTTCAGTGTAATTGTGTGCTGCGTTTAATACAGTGGGGCAAAAAAGTATTAGTCAGCCACTGATTGTGCAAGTTCTCCTACTTGGAAAGATGAGAGAGGTCTGTAATGTTCATCATAGCTACACTTCAAGTACCAGTGAGAGAATGGAGGCAGGTCCAATCCCACAGCCCTTGTTTTCTTTACTGACTGTCTATAGCAGCTGTTTCTGTATGCTGTGATGTATAATTCTTAGATAGAAAGAAAATTGCTATCAGTGCTCTAGTTAGTATCCTGTGATTTTATTTTATTTTATTTTTTGACCACATAAGCTGATAAACTCTTCGCTACGTTCCATACTATTGGCAGTGTTTGTCTGTGGATGATGAATGCCTTCATGCTTAACTGTCTGCACCCACATGTGATTGACATACCCAAACTCCTTTGTGCTGGAGTTGTACCTACATACTTTTGCAAAGGTGGTGTATTTGTTTAGATACAATAAGCAGGTTGGGTGAAACGGCTCATTTAGGTGATGCACATTTCTGTTTAGAAGAAATAAACACCAAATTTCTGCCTTTCTGCCACATGATTGCAGGGACACTTTGGGAGCTGTAAAGTAATGCTAATTAATTCCAGCACTCATAGGGTACACACACACACACACACACTGTAGGCTTACTTTAATGCTCACTGGGCCCTTGGCAACAAACTCTGTCAGGTTTATCCCAGGGCGAACTGCCACCTTTGGCTACATGCTCAATGCCACAGTCATTAATAAAAAATAATCCACCAGTCTCCTACACGAGGTGTGTGTGTGAGAGAGAATTGACAACATTCCTTCTCTATTTCAGGAGCTGTGTTTGGTGATGAAAGTGTACTGCAGAATTATGATGGACCTCTACAGGTATCCAATCTTTTCAGGCTGTTACCAGAAGATAATGGTGTGTAACTAGTTCATTAGTCATCCAAGGTGTGATGGTCACTTGTGTTTAGAAGTCGTTCTCATACTCCCTAGGAGTTTGTATTACAAGTACTTCTGATCTCAGAACACGGTTTCTCAGTGCTTGAATGAAGGTGTGCTTCTGAAGTGTTGCATGTGTGTTCACTCTGTCTTATTCAATAAGTGGCTTGGGTTACAGAACCAGTGTGCTAATCCAGCTAGATAACCTGCCCAATGGTTTAAATTCCTTTTTTAGGTAGGCTTCTTAGATCATTGCACATGACAGAGTATGTAATGAGACTGAACCCCTGCTTGTTACCCTACTGCACTCTAATTACTGTATTTTACTTAATAATTGTTACCAATTCTTATGTTAATTGCCTATTTATGTATTGGCAGCTCTTTATTAGGGCACTGCTTTGTTCCAAAGTGCAGGGTATTTAGATTCTCTGCCCAGCTGGTCACCTCACAGCCAATATATAATGCACTTTGTCAGTGGGTCATTACTGTAGCAGTAGAAGATTCAGGAGCAGGTAGTGTGGTGGCTCCCATCTGTGAGGGGATGTATTGTCTCAGTTGTTTAAATATGTTTGATTGTTATTTGTTTACTCTGTGCTGTACAGAGCTGTAAAACAACTAAAAAATCTGTTCTTAAGTCTTGCATTAATGCATTAATTTGGCTTACAATGCCTCAAATCCATCTCCCGATGGTCTTAAAATGCCACAGGCAGTAAATGCAGTTTTGGCTTTATTTTTGTGCATTGTTTTTCGCAATTTCAAGATATTGGATGCAAGTTGACTTGATGTTTAATCTGAAGTAGGCAGAACCAGCTGAGTTATTTCTGGGTCAGAGGGGTGCTAATTTCAGGTACATTTGTTACTTGCTTTTAGCTAGCAGAGCCAGTAGTGTAGGCGTGGGGAAGTGTAAATTTAACTGGTTGGATAACCCCAATGCTGCACTCTGGTTAAATCCAGTGGCAGGTAATCAGTACGCAGTGCCTTACACACTGTGCAGTATTGGTTCCTCAGAAAATACAGGAATCACATGCTTAAACACATTTTTGCCTGCAGTTTATTTGGGCGAGTGAATCTACACACAGTCTCTTGTATAATGACAGTATCTTCCACACCAAACGTGATTTTTCTGGCAATGAGAATGTGCCATTATTTTATTTGCCCTCTTCAATGTTTTGCAAACTTGCCAGCCTGAAAAACTTGCTGACCAATCACCGTAGCTCCTGCTGTTGGCATAGCAACAACCGAGAGGCCGAATGAATGTTCGTTTCTTTGACGTCACATTAGCATCGATGGCTATTTGTGACAGGAGCGAGGTACATATTAAAAGTGTCCAAGAAAATTACTTTGGGTTGCAAAGTCAGTTATTAAATTAATAAGTGTATTCTGCTAAAGCGTCTATTCACATGGCTGTGCAGTGCTTTTTAAAGAAAGAATTCATTAACATGTACAGTGGGGCAAAAGTTTTTAGTCAGCCACTGATTGTGCAAGTTCTCCTACTTAGAAAGATGAGAGAGGTCTGTAATTTTCATCATAGCTACACTTCAACTATGAGAGACACAATGAGGAAAAAAATCCAGGAAATCACATTGTAGGATTTTTAAAGAATTTAATTGTAAATTATGGTGAAAAATAAGTATTTGGTCACCCACAAACAAGCAAGATTTCTGGCTCTCACAGGACTGTAACTTCTTCTTTAAGAAGCTCTTCTGTGAATCTACAATAGGCAAGCAGGTTGGTGTGAATAAATCAACTGTGGGAGCAACTGTAAGATGATAGATAGATAGATATATATATATATATATATATATATATATATATATATATATATATATATATATATATATATATATATATATATATATAAGATTTCTGGCTCTCACAGACCTGTAACTTCTTCTTTCAGAAGCTCTTCTGTCCTCCCCTCGTTTACCTGGTGTTAATGGCACCTGTTTGAACCTCGTGATCTGTATAAAAGACACCTGTCCACAGCCTCAAACAGTCAGACTCCAAACTCAACCAGGTGCCAAGACCAAACAGCTGTCGAAGGACACCAGGATGAAACTGTAGACCTGCAGCAGGCTGGGAAGAGTGAAATCTACAATAGGCAAGCAGGTTGGTGTGAATAAATCAACTGTGGGAGCAATTGTAAGAAAATGGAAGACATACAAGACCATTGATAATCTCCCCTCGATCTGGGGCTCCAGGCAAGATCTCTCATCCCGTGGGGTCCAAAATGATCATGAGAACGGTGAGCAAAAATCCCCAAACTACACGGAGGGACCTGATGAATGGCCTGCAAGAGAGCTGGGACCAAAGTAACAAAGGCTACCATCATGTAACTAACACTACGGAGTGGCCTAGCCAGTCTCCAGATCTCAGCCCATAGAAACATTTGTGGAGGCAGTTGAAAGTCCCCGTGTTGCCCCAAAACATCACTGCTCTAGAGGAGATCTGCATGGAGGAATGGGCCAAAATACCAGCTACAGTGTGTGCCAACCTGGTGAAGACTTACAGGAAACGTTTGACCTCTGTCATTGCCAACAAAGGTTATGTTACAAAGTATTGCGTTGAACTTTTGTTATTGACCAAATACTTATTTTCCACCATGATTTACAATTAAATTCTGTAAAAATCCTACAATGTGATTTCCTGGATTTTTTTCTCATTTTGTCTCTCATAGTTGAAGTGTACCTATGATGAAAATTACAGACCTCTCTCATCTTTCTAAGTCGGAGAACTTGCACAATCAGTGGCTGACTAAATACTTTTTTGTCACACTGTATGAGCAATCACAAATGTGATTTAATGCAGTTAAATATTTTGAATTTTTTCATATCGCTGGTATTTGTCTTTGTCTTTTTTATTTTTATTTATTTTTGGCTGCGAAAAAAATTGAACCAGGTGGCAAAATTCCAAAAGAATCACGTCGCATGCAGCATGTAGAGTTTTGAGGCAAAAAATCAGGTCAAGTATTTTGCGTTTTCGTATCGTCGCTTTTCCGCACACCGACTAATTTAAAAAGTACTTAAATGATGATTCTTCCGACTACAGTTGGTATTGTGTGTGTGTGTGTGTGTGTGTGTGTGTAGTATTTGCAATGTGTTCCAATCTTCAGTCATATCTTTAGATGTTTCCATGTTATTTGTGTAGCAAGAACAATATAAATATTGACCAATGGTCCATAATGATTATTCTTGGTAGCCTGTTGTGAGTTTCTATAAATGAGCAAGTACATTTAATGTTTACACTTACACAGTTCCTTCCTTCCTTCCTTTATTTATTCATTCATTAATTTATCACTAAATGTTTGCAGAGAAAGCTGTACTTATTCAGTCTTTGCTCCTTGCTTTCATTTGAGTTCCCTGCTGTGTATTTTTACTGTACTGTTTCCATTAGTATTTGTGTTCATTATTTAAATAACTTAGTTACTCACCTGTGTCAGAGGAACTGGATTGGGCCTAGATTGGAGATTGCGCTAGTGCTGGACCAGATATATGGGGTGGGTTGCCTCAGGATTGGCATCAGGACCTATAAATCCTGATTTACATTAATTTGAATGTTAGATCAAATCTATGAAGTTTGGGTTAAAATCTCGTTTTGCTGGGCGGAGCTTCTAGGAGCAGCTTGGGTAAATACACAGTTTACTCTGTGGAATGTCTGATTACTGGTGATTCTTAGCTTTTTTTTTGTGACAAATGGGTGTTCTGTCCTCCAGAGAATAAGCAATCCCTTTTGCATTTTGAAGATGTTTAGCTTGAGTTCAGTATTTGCTCTTCCTGCACTGGAGTCACTTTTCTAAGTTGGTCTTGTCTGTTAAATTCCTTTGGACTCATCACTCATGTATAATTTCATAAAATGTGTTTCTGGTGGCTGAAATGTTAGTATGGAGGCTGAATTTTGTCGTTCTCTGACCCCTGCAGAAAGAAGGTAGACTCCCAGAATGCATCGAGTCTGACACCCACGAACAGGCTGTCAGTTGCAATGTGGTCAAGTCTGCTTCTCTTTCACACTCCCACCTCCAGTGTGCTGGTATGATCTCTGTCTCTAGAAATAGTTGTAGCTCCCACTCCATTGCCACCTAGGACAGATGACTAAAGGCAGAAATGTATTGTTTAATTGACCTCACAGTTTCCTATGAGCCTGTACCAAGTGGTTAAGATGTAGGTCAGTGGTGAAGTTCATTCCCAACAGCCTGTAAATACCTCAAATCTACACAGCATAGAAATACTTTCTCCGTTAATATTTACAACACCAAATCAAAGTTGGGACAGTATGGAACATGTGTATAAAAATATGCAGTGTTATGGTGACGTCAGCAGGTAATTATAGTCGTGACTTGATACGACATCAGTATCCATGAAAGGCTGAGTCTTTGGGCAGAGGATCTCCATTTTATCAGCAAATGTGTAAGAAAATTATTGAAATGTTTAAAAACAATGTTCCTCAAAGAAGGACTGGAAGGGATTTCCATATTTCTCCCTCTACAGTGCTTTATATCATTAAATAATTCAAGGAATCTGGAGGAATTTCAGTGCTTAAAGGGTAAGGGCCCAAACCTAACCTGAAGAGGGATGATCTCTGCTCCCTCAGACAGCACTGCATCAAGAACCGCCATTCATCAATAGCTGATAGAACCACATGGACAAGGGATTCCTTTATCAAGCCTTTATCAAGCTCTACAATACAGAGCTACATTCACAAATACCACTTAAAACGTTGCTGTGCTAAAAAAAAAAAGCCTTATGTTATAACCATGTCCAGAAGAGGCATCAACTGCTCTGGGCTCGGAGGCATCTGGGATGGACCATCACACAGTGGAGACGGGGATTGTGGTCAGACCCATCAGTATTCCAGATCATTTTTTGGAAGAAATGGACGCCGTGTGTTCCGGACCACAGACTAAAAGGACCATCCAGACTGTTATGAGGAACAAGTCCAAAAGCCAGGCTCTGTCATGGTATGGGGTCGGGTCGGGGCCCTTGGCAAAGGTCATTTACACTCCTGTGATGCAGCATTAATGCAGAAATGTACACTGAGATTTTAGAGCTGAAATATGTAATGATAAATGTTATCACCTGTTGGCATCACATGATTTAGTTTTATTACCTCATTATTAGCCCTAAATTGCCCCGTTCCAACTTTTCTGGAATGTGTTGCAGGTGTGAAATGCAGGAATGGATGATTATTGACAGATAGAATGAAGTTGTCCAGAAAAAACCTGAAATGTCTTGGGTTCATACTGTCTTCAAATGAAATATGAAAGTCAAAGGACATGTAAGGAGCACTGCATGTGCTTTTGAATTTGGATTTTCCGTACCGTCCCAACTTTTTCTGATTGGTGGTTGTATTTACCTAGACTCTGTACATGTCACTGCAGACGTACTGACAGCCTCACTAAAGACGGGTACGAGAATCGAGTTAAATGTATTCAAAGAAAGTGGAAAGAATTCAGGACTTGAACAAAAGTCCCAGTTATTGGCACGCCCACAGCCAGCTGTCCTATCCATATGTTCCTCGTCTGTCTGCGGAACAGCCTCATCATCTTCTGGAAATCTTTGGTGTGGTTGTAGAGTACCGAGCATGGTATTACAGGACAGATCCTTCAAATTGATTGATATGAGGAGGACCACCCTAGATCTTAAACGTTAGCACTTGGATTTATTGCGTTAGTGTGTTTTAGCAGAAGATATAAAATGTTCGTGGTACTCACCAGCTTTTGGCTTTTGCTGCTAATGTTTTAGTTAGGGAAATATTACCTTGCAGGTTGACACTGTGCGTTAGAAATGAGTTATTTATTATATCTAAAACAAATACTTACAGATTTTGGATAATGTTGTGGTGATTTATAATTATTGGCATGCAACCTGGACACAACTGGCAGTGACCTCTGTCACTAAAGTAATTGAGAGTGGTAGAAGTTAATTTATTTATTAGTATTTATTTTGTAGAGGTTGTTTTTCGAGTTATTTTTGTCAGATTTAGTACAGTATTTGGTGTTATCGGCTCTCAGCTGATTCTACTGGACATTCTCTACTGGAAGGAATAGTGCTTTCCAAAAATGGTGTTCACGTAGTTTTCCTTACCCTTGGCACAATTCGTAAACCTTCACATACTTCCCACTGAAGCTATTCATGTAGCTCTCAGGAAAGATTTCGGGTGACCCAGTCCTGTTACTTGTTAGCGACATTAGCGTTGCAGTGGTAGTCCAAAGCCAACGGAATAAACTTTGTATGCTGAACCTGTTGTCCATGTAAACCTTTGACCATACACTATTCCTTTATTTGTGCTTGAACAATCTAGTGTTTGCTTAATACTATTTAAAACTTTGTGTGGAATACAGCTGCTTTGCCTTGTAATTATGTTCGTTATAAATACCCACCTCCAGATGAACCAACCCCGAACCCTGTGGATGCCACGCACTTGTCCACTGATCTTGCTCCTCCAAAGACCTCTGATGTGGCATTAGCCCCTTCTGATTATTCTGAACCCATTTTGTCTGAAAGGTAAGGTTTCTGACATTTGAATGTAACTTGATCAGCATGTGACATGAGAATTGATATGAGCAATGCCCGTCTGTGTCAGTGTTTTAGATGCTTTTGCAGTGGCTCGGACACGCCCTCAGCTCATTTGCTAATCAAAGTTTGGCTCGCTGGGGCATGTCAAGTCCCAAGGCACCAGTGGCTGAAGCTGTGTTTTGCATGGCCACCACACACCTGTAGCTCTTAGTCACTTAGCATAGTGTGTAAATCCAGCTGCATCCTGGCTGAGAGAGTAAGACTACAGGCAGGAAATGTGCATTACAGAAGATCTTTCATTCTGATAACGTTTTAATTTGTTGTGTTGGCGTAGGTCTCCCCACAAAGCTGTGGTTGAGAAAGGGCCTGAGGGAAAGGGCTGCATGAAAGGCGTGAACCACTCGCAGGTCAGTTGGAAAAATGTTTTAAAGTGTGGTTATTATCTCTCGGTCTCTCTTGCCTTGTCTTTCGCACCTTCACACTCTACTTCCCCTTCTTGTTTCTTGCTCTTCTATTTTCTCTTACTGCCTTTGAACTTCCTGTCATTAAGTAAAGTGGGCTAATGACTAGCAGTTAGAAATTCAACAACTTTCAGCCTGACCGATCTTTTTGGGTTAGGTAAGCTGTTTTCCAGTGCGTTTGATGTTTAGACTAAATTAAATACAAATAATTATGATCTGACCTGCTAGAAGGTCGCTGTAGATTTGACTGGTGCTTTTGAAAGAGAACCATTCATTTATTAATGTGCTCAGCATGTACTAGAACAGCAGTCTGAAAAGAACTTTGTCTTGCCTTTTTAAGTGGATCTATTGCTGAAAAACAAACGCAAGAAATCTGTTAAATGATGTTGCATTAAACATGAAGCACTTTGTTAAAAGGCTGTATGGTCACCAGTATTCTCCAGATGTGCATGTTGATTGAGTGCCGGCTTTAGTGCACATCTTGCAGCTACTACAGAGTTGAGAAATGCAGACACATCTGGAGGTTCCTGCAATAAATTTAGGTAAAATATCTAGTCGAACATATTTTGTGAGCAACTAGACTATAGAGACTTTGTCATGTTTCGTATTACTACGGGTTAGCAGTTGGGAGTATATGAAATAATAATAATTATTATTATTCAGCCATGTTTGAGGCTTCGTGTGCTCTGGTTACTGTCAGTAACCTGCTCCCTTGTTTGTCCTAATAACATGGAGGGAAAGTGCAGTACTGATGAACATTTGTTTATAATGGAAATTAGATCCTATCGAGCTTTTAGTGTGGTCGGCTGATTGAGTCTCATCACTGATTCTGGTCACATGGCGACAGCAGCACAAGCACAGACGTACACGAACGACACGGTGCCTTTACTAAGTAATTCAGGATTCGGCTCGTGTGTACAGAGCTTTAGACATCGCTCAGCCACTGGCCGGTTGTTCATGAGACTGCGGCTGACGCATGTTCATGATGAGCAAGTGTTCGATTTCAGTTGTTTTGAGTTCTACCTGGTCAACTAAATAGTCTCTCTGTATGTAGCGCATTGCTTATGAGGGAGTAGGGATTTATTTCTTCAGCATGGAAGCTGTTCAGAACAATGAATTCAATAAGAAGTTCATCACTCCTCAGTAAGACAAGCTCGCCCCTGCCGAATATATGGAATAAAGAGGACAGGGCTAACAAGAGCGCAGAGCCAGGCCCAAGCCAGCAGCCCCTACTATGTTTTGTTTGTTTGTTTTTGTTTTTAGCAATGAAGATCTTTCTGTTAAAAGGAAAGTTCAACAAAAATGTTTCAGCATGCCTATTATGATGTCATTTATAATTCATAGAGAGAAATAAAACTGGAATCGGGCGATGTGTTAAAAAAATCAGCACTCTGAATCGATTAAGAAATTTGCATTCTGTGCATCTCTAATGGAAATGCAGTGGTACCTCGGTTCTTGTCTTTAATTCCTTCCAGAAGGCTTGTTGAGTACTGAAAATGAGTACCGAGAATTTGTCCTCCTAAGGAATAATGTAAATTGAATAAGTCCAGACACCAGAGAATCCCCCCTGTATGAGGCATTCTATGCATTAGTGGAGCTGTACTGTAATTTCCTGATTTATGATGTGTTTACGGACAAATCCATCATAAGTTGCCTCATGAACTGAGGAGCTTAATACAGTCTGTACTGTATCATAGCAGAGCCGATCTTACTGTTTATAACACTTGTACATTAACCTACAGTTGGCCCAAATCATTAACACAAAGCTTATTTTATAATAGTGTTGAAAATATCATGTATTTAGTGAGTCATGGATTGAAAGTGAAAAGTAAAAGCAACACACTTACTCTATTGGTGAACTCCGGGCACTAGCTGCTCAGCCTGAAAGTGATCTGGAGGATTCAGTCCTTTTGTTTCCTTTTGGTTGGCTGCAATCACCAACCTTTTTAGGACCCATGGAGAGTTATTTGCACTACGGATACACTACTGTAGATGTAAAAATAAAGACAAACACAATAAAAATGGCAGAGATCTTCAGTGAGAAGCAGCTGTTGTGAGAATGAATCACTGTGTACTGAATCTTCAGTCCAGTTTTAGCTGAAACGAGTCGTGTGTACTCAAGTTTAATCAAGTGCACTGAGACTAATTTTTCGAGTAAAATTGCGCCACTTGTAGCATGTCCACTGTAAAGGTGGTTTGTCACTTTTTAAAAATTACAAGTTTTAAAATACATTTCAGTGACGTTTGGAAGCAAAAGACATGTTGGAGTGGGGGAGCTTGAAGCTATTTATGAAAGGAGGGCACTCTTTTTAAAAAGAAAATAATAATTTTGGGAATCCCTACACAACACAGTGATCCTATTGTTGCTGCTGTGCATGGCTGTCCCACAGCTTCACTCGTATACCTCTGTGCACCAGCAGTAAGCTTAGCACGTCTCTGCCAGGTGCAGAACTATGACTGTTCATACAAGGAATGAAGAGAGGCAGGTTATTTTATCTGCTGCCGATTGTGACTCCAGTTGGGACTGGAATATCAGAATATTCTTAACAAACGACAGCTGTAGCTGCCTGATGCTTTTGTCTTGTTAAAATGATCTTTTTAAATTGAATAGGAAACTCTTCTAAACTATTTTTACTATATTTACTTAGTTATTTATTTATTTTACATTTGAACACGGCTTTTCTTGGCTACAGTCATGGTGGGTGGTGGGAGAGTTTTGGAGAACACCATTTGGCTCTCCCAACTTTGCCAGAAGGCACCAGCAGGATGCAAACCTCGGTCACTGTGGTGGTGAGCTAGCTAATTGGCACTGTAGCGCCCGGGTACCTACTGTTCTGGGTTAGGGTTAAGGAATAAGCAGAATATAAACTGAAAATGTAGAATGCCTAAGACTTTTGTTTTGTTTATTTATTTGGTTTGCTTATTTTATTTATTTAACGTCACTATCAGCATCAGTGGCCAGTTCAGCGACTACATCGACTAGTCATATTCACTCCAATCAATACCAGTTTAGTGTAATCAGTTAACCTAATGCATGTCTTTGGGGTGTGGGCGGAAACTGGACCACCTGGAGTGTATGCACACACACACACACACACACACACACACACACACACACACACACACACACACACACACACAACAAAGTGGGGCAAAAAAGTATTAAGTCACCACTGACTGTGCAAGTTCTCCTACTTAGATGAGAGAGGTCTGTAATTTTCATCATAGCTACACTTCAACTATGAGAGACAAAATGAGGAAAAAATCCAGGAAATCACATTGTAGATTTTTAAATAGATTTAAGTGTAAATCATGGTTGGAAAATAAGTATTTTGGTCACCCCACAAACAAGCAAGATTTCTGGCTCTCACAGACCTGTTAACTTCTTCTTTAAGCTCTTCTGTTCTCCACTGGTTACCTGTATTAATGACACCTGTTTGACCTCGTTATCAGTACAAAAAGACACCTGTCCACAGCCTCAAACAGTCCAGACTCCAAACTCAAACCATGACCAAGACCAAAGAGCTGTCGAAGGACACCAGGAAGAAAATTGTAGACCTGCACCAGGCTGGGAAGAGTGAATCTACAATAGGGCAAGCAGGTTGGTGTGTGAATAAATCAACTGTGGGAACAATTGTAGAAAATGGAAGACATACAAGACCACTAATAATCTCCCTCGATCTGGGGCTCCACAAGATCGCGCGGTCCCGCGGCAAGATCTCATCCTGTGGGGTCAAAATGATCATGAGAACGGTGAGCAGAAAATCCCAGAACTACCCACGAGGGACCTGATGAATGACCTGCAGGAGCTGGGACCAAAGTAACAAAGGCTACCATCAGTAACACACTACGCGAGAGGGACTCAGATCCTACAGTGCCAGGCGTGCCCCCCTGCTTAAGCCAGTACATGCCCAGACCCGTCTGAAGTTTGCCAGAGAGGAAGAAGCTTAAGAATTTTATTTAGCGATAAGAACGTTTTGGAAAACCCACCCCTGAATACTGTATGCGTGTTGGCACCAAATACAGGTAGCTATTTTATTTTATTTTGCGTATGTTAGACATGATCAGCTGTACTGTCGGTGCTCCTTTGTGACGTGGTCGGGGTCGGCTTGAGCTGGAATATTTTGAATGGAACTGCAGCAGTTTAGCTGCGACATCTCTGGTACTTTTTGAGCAACAGACACAGTTACTGTAGTTTTCCATGACAGCAGAATTACTGGAAACAATTGGCAGCAGCCTACACTTATTTTCCTTTTTCTTGGTTTCCATGAGAGTTTCTTGCATAAGCAGTTTGCCCTTCTATCAACACCCACTCCTTTATGCAGTGCATCGCTGTGAATGCCTTTAATGACAGTCTGCCTCTTCTGCCTCTCTTCTCTTCTTATATTGCCTGTTTTCACAGATCCACAAAATCTGCATACTTGGTTAGACTGCTGTATTACATAACACACCTCTGCCAGTGTCCGCTGTCTACTCTGTGTAGACAAACTCTTAACATCTCTAAATCTCTCTCAAAATTACCTATGCTGATAGCTGAATCTATTATCAGTTTGTAATGCTGTTATCAACAATTCATACCCTTACCAGAGAGAAATTTAAAACTGGAAAGGATAAAATAAAATGTGAAGCAAAGAGGTGGTAGCATTATAGTTTTAACTGCTTTGCTGCCTCATGGTCTGAAGCTTGCAGCCCATAGGATACCAATTTATTCAAAATTGTCAGTGTAGCAGTCGGAATAATAAATCACTACATTTCTACTAAATCCTGTTGTGTTACTTTGGAAGTTCTTATTTATCATCAAAAGTCTGTTGTTGTTGTCCCTGTATCTTTCCTTTCTTTTGTTTGTTCACTGTAGCCTTTCTCCCATCAATGAGCATCATAATAATAACAAAACATTGTCAGTGTCAGAACTGAAATCTGTCTCTTACCAGTAGCGTTTCCGGGTCTTTATGTTGCATTATTGCCCTCCTGCAGGAACTGAGCCAGGACCGAAGTTCTGAAGTGACTACAGTTTCAGAGAGGTAAGAAGCAAAACCTCCAAGTTTGTTTAAAAACCCGTAGGCAGCGGCACACCAGCTGTGGAAGTCTGTCCGTCCTGTGTAATGATAAAGGCTTGCAGTGTAGACACTGATATTAACTGATGTACGTGTGTTTGTGCACGTGTGCGCACTTAGGACCCCTTTATTGCCTGTAGCTGAGGAAGAGGAATCGATGGCAGAGGCCAGTCAGAAGGCGGCTACGGAGGCTGCTGGTACAGCGGGTATGAGGCACTCTAGCTCCTGACTTCAGCAGAAGCTTTGGAAGAGGAGTGAACTCCTCATGCTTAACTCTTTTGTTTTTGTATTTCTTATCAGCTGCGGTCAGGAGTGGAGAGACGGACACTTCCCTTAATGCAGCCTCGAGTGCTGAACCCACTAGGTCATCCAGCCAGACGAAGGGTGCTGTGAGCACTAGTCCGAAGTTTAGGAACAGATTCAAAAAAGAATTGGTGAGCACAAAATGCACATGGGCATGCATGTACCGGAGAAAGGGGGATGCAAAAAATCTCAAATCTAAAGCATGGCTTCTGTTTCATGGTGAATAGTATTTAGTGGTTTAGAGGTCAAATTCCCCCAGTCCTTCATTAACACGTGGGTCATAGTGGCACCTCGGTTCTCCACACAGTTGGACTAGGAACATTCGTCTCAGTCCTCGCCATTTGCTCGGTACTCGGCGCACCTGTTTAAACTTGTGCGAGTCGAGCCACGGGACTCGTTTCAGCCCAAACACGATTCACGAGTCATGACTCACGATTCAGTCCACAGTGATTCAGCAGCTTTCTTTTCCCAGTGAAGGTCTATGGGAGATCGATTTTTATGGTGCTTTTCTTTGTTATTGCATCTGCAGTACTGTTCTTAGTGCAAGAAAGTCTCTGTGGGTCCTAAAGAGCTTAGCACTGACAGAAACAGGAACTTAATGCTCCGGAACACAGGCTGTAATTAGCATTAGTAGCTATGCTAGCACCTAGAGTTCACAGTTTGTTGTATGTATGTATGTATGTATTTATTTATTTATTATTATTATTATTATTTTTTTTTTTTTTTTTTTTTTTCCACTTCCGATCCGTTACTCACAAAAATTGAGATTTTTCAACACTTTATTTTAAAATAATATTTCTGTTAATGATTTTTGTCAGCTGTAGTTTAATGTTAGTGTTTTAAACGTTGCCAAACATCTACCAAACACTCGGGGAGCTCCTGTATAATACATACAGCTCCATTAATGCTGATAATGCCTCATACAGGGGGATTTTCTGGGATCTGGAGCTAATTCATTCAGTTTACATTATTCCTTATGGGATGCTCGGTACTCCATTTTCAGTTTCTGGAAGCCTTCTGGAACGAATTAACGAGAACCGAGGTACCACTTTATTAGCTTATACTCAATTAATGCGACAACATTGTGTTAACAAATGCCTTCATGTCCAAAAATGTCCATATCCACTGCTGGGGCAATAATTAAGGTTATAACAAAAAACTTTTCACATCGAGCAGTTCTAGGGATGAATTTGGGAGGAACTAAAAGTGAAAAGTGTCCATTATACTGTAATTATGAATAAATGCATCTACAGTGGTGCTTGAAAGTTTGTGAACCCTTTAGAAGTTTCTATATTTCTGCATAAATATGAGCTAAAACATCATCAGATTTTCACACAAGTCCTAAAAGTAGATAAAGAGAACCCAGTTATACAACAAATGAGACCAAAATAATTATACTTGGTCATTTATTTATTGAGAAATGATCCAATATTTCCATATTAGTGAGAGGTCAAAAGTATGTGACTCTGGATTAGCAGTTAATTTGAAGGTGAAATTACAGTCAGGTGTTTTCAATCAATGGGATGACAATCAGGTGTGAGTGGGCACCCTGTTTTATGTAAAGAACAGGGATCTATCAAAGTCTGCTCTTTACAACAGATGTTTGTTGTAGTGTATCATGGCACGAACAAAGGAGATTTCTGAGGGCCTCAGAAAAAGAGTTTTTGATGCTTATCAGGCTGGAAAAGGTTACAAAATCATCTCTAAAGAGTTTGGACTCCACCAATCCACAGTCAGACAGACTGTGAACAAATGGAGGAAATTTAAGACCATTGTTACCCTCCCCAGGAGTGGTCGACAAACTAAGATCACTCCAAGAGCAAGGCGTGTAATAGCTGACGAGGTCACAAAGGACCCCAGGGTAACTTCTAAGCAACTGAAGGCCTCTCTCACATTGGCTAACATTAATGTTCATGAGTCCACCATCAGAAGAACACTGAACAACAATGGTGTGTATGGCAGGGTTGCAAGGAGAAAGCCACTGCTCTCCAACAAGAACTTTGCTGCTCGTCTGCAGTTTGCTAAAGATCACGTGGACAAGCCAGAAGGCTACTGGACGGATGAGACCAAAATAGAACTTTCTGGTTTAAAAGAAAGCATTATGTTTGGAGAAAGGAAAACACTGCATTCTAGCATAAGAACCTTATCCCATCTGTGAAAGATGGTGGTAGTATCATGGTTTGGGCCTATTTTGCTGCATCTGGGCCAGGACGGCTTGCCATCATTGATGGAACAATGAATTCCGAAGTTATATCAGAGAATTCTAAAGGAATATGTCAGGACATCTGTCCATGTCCATGAACTGAAGCTCAAGAGAAGGTGGGTCATGCAGCAAGACAACGACCCTAAGCACACAAGTCGTTCTACCAAACCATGGTTACAGAAGAATAAAGTTCAATGTTTGGAATGGCCAAGTCAAAGTCCCGACCTTATTCCAAATGGAAATGTGTGGAAGGACCTGAAGTTCGCATCTAAGTTAGGAAACCCCCAACACCCAGAACTGAGCTGTTCTGTCGGAGGAATGGGCTAAAATTCCTCCCGGCCGTTGTGCAGGACTGATCAAAGCTACAGGAAACGTTTTAGCTGCAGTTATTGCGCACAGTGGGGTCACACCACAATACTTAAAGCAGAGGGCTCACAAATACTTTTGCCACTCACTACTCACTATATGAATATTGGGATCATGTTTCCCTCAATAAATAAATGACCAGTAAGTATTGTTGTCTAATTTGTGTAACTACATGCTGGGTTTCTCTTTATCTACTTTTAGGACTTGTGGTGAAAATTGATGAATGTTTTAAGCTCATATTATGCAGAGAATAGAACATTCAAAGGGTTTACAAACTTTCAAACACCACTGTACCATGTTTTACCTGCTTACCTGTTGTCTATCACTAATTGCTGTTGTCTATTAGTAACAAACAAAAATAAAAGCAGGAGTTGTGTTGAATACTCGGCATGTCCCACTGTAGGAATAGCTGAGGTACTCTGTGTTCTGTGCCCATTGTGTTCTTTTAGGAAGATTTGCATGCCATGCTGTGCCATGGGTGGGAAAGATTTAAGATTTACTTTTCTCTTTTTAAACACAAAATGTAATGTCTTGGAATATCGATATGAAACTGCCTTTTGTAGTAAAATGTTATATATTTATTCATTGTTCATGTCATCGGGTCAAGTGTTTTCACTGTGTAGAACTTTATTTGTACATAAGACCAGCTGATTTAGAATATTCTCTCTTCATAAGGAGACACCCAGCAGTGTAGATTCTCAAGACAGCAGTGACGCCTCCGTACCTACAGAGAAGGACGGTAAGGCAACCGTGGAAAAAAGAATAATTTCTCATTGCTAATCATGTGTGTCCATCGAGCTGCAAACAGTGTAGTGTTATTGAGGAGTCGTGATTCATGATGTATTTACATGCTGTGCTTCTTACCATTAGGTTAATATTAAGATTGTGTTTATTGTCCTATACGGATCCTCTTTTGTTAATGTCTCAGTTTTTGTTTGTTTGTTTTTAAGGTGATAATGCTGCTGTTTCCGATGATGGGTGAGTTCATGAAAGATAAATCACTCGTATGAATGTTACGTAATACTGCCTGTGCATTTTAAAAATTCAACACATGGCTGTATACATTACATTGCCAAAGGTTTGTTAAAGCATAGCAACAGTATTTATTTGTTTTAAAACCATGGCCATTAATATGTACAGCGGTGCTTAAAAGTTTGTGAACCCTAATTGGTGTAAAACATTGGTTTATAGTAGATGGAGAAAACCGCTCTATAACTTGGACGACAATTGGTTTTATGTATTGAGGAAAATGATCCAGTATTACATACCATTGTAACTAGTGATGCACCGATGCCACTTTTTTTAAACCGATACCTGATGTTCAAGTACTGGCTGATACCGAGTACCGATACCAACTCTGTCAGACTGAGCTACTCGATAGGTGCCTATACATCCTGACTTTTATAGCATTCCACTTTTTATAGATTGCCATGATTTTAATTTTGGTAAAAGCAATGTTCAGTTTCCCAAATAAGATATAAGTTTGAAGAAATAAGTTAAGTTTTAGAGCCATGAAAAATAAATTTTGTGATAATGCAGTAATAAGCACAAATAGGGAAGCATAAACTTACCGAGCTTTTTATTGTTGGTTATATTTACTTTTCTGCCACCTCTCAAAATACTGGCCTTACATATTCTGCAGCAGGCATTTTGCATGTGCATCAGTAACCGCTTCATGTATCGGTGCGCTCTCTTGCCAGTGTGTTTAAGTGTCAGTATACTGTATCGGTGCAACACTAGTTGTTACCCTCCCCAGGAGTGGTCGCCCAACAAAGATCACTCCAAGAGCAAGGTGTGTAATAGCTGGTGAGGTCACAAAGGACCCCAGGGTAACTTCTAAGCACCTGAAGGCCTCTCTCACATTGGCTAATGTTAATGTTCATGAGTCCACCATCAGAAGAACACTGAACAACAATGGTGTGCATGGCAGGGTTGCAAGGAGAAAGCCACTGCTCTCCAAAAAGAACATCGCTGCTCGTCTGCAGTTTGCTAAAGATCACGTGGACGAGCCAGAAGGCTATTGGAAGAATGTTTTGTGGATGGATGAGACCAAAATAGAACTTTTTGGTTTAAAAGAAAAGTGTTATGTTTGGAGAAAGGAAAACACTGCATTCCAGCATAAGAACCTTATCCCATCTGCGAAACATGGCGGTGGTAGTATCCTGGCTAATGCCATTGATGGAACAGTGGACTCTGAGTTATACTACCAAATGAGCATGTCAGGATATTTGTCTGTTAAATGTCCAGAGGAAGTGGCTCATGCAACCAGACAAAGATTCTAAGCACAGAAGTTGTTCTACCAAAGTCCTGAGCTTAATCCAGAAGAAATGTTGTGGGAGCAGTTAAAGTGGGGAAGCCCACCAACAACCCAAATTTGAAGCTGTTCTATACAGCGAAATGGGCTAAACTTCCTCCAAGCTCATATGCAGGACTGATCAGCAGCTACTAGAAACATTTAGAGGAAGAGGGTCAGTGGCTCATTATCTTCAATAAATAAATGACTAAGTACCGGGTTTTGTCTCAGTTGTTTAATTCAGTTCCCCTTATCTGCTTTTAGAACTTGTGTGAAAATCAACAAAAAGGTTTTTGTCCCATGAGAGCTTGGTGCTGAGGCCTACTGAAGTGCACTCGGTATGGAATGTGAAACTTGAAAGTTTGAATATACGTCACCAAATCAGAAAAGTCTGGGACGGTATGGAAAATGCAAAAGGAAAAGTGTCTTACTTTGACTTTTATTTCATTGCAGACTGTATGAAGTGTTTTGTTTTTTTTCTGGTCTGTTTTGTTTCATTTCTTAATAAACATCCATTCTTGCATTCCAGGCCTGTAACACCTTCCAAAGAAGTTGGGATGGGGGAAGTTTAGGGCTAGTATTGAGGTAAAAAACCTAAATAATGATGTGATTTGAAACAGTTGATGTCCACAGGTGATTATAATCATGATTTGGTGCAAAGGTAGTAGCCTATTGAAGGAAGGCTGAGTCTTTGAGGAGCTGAGATGGGCAGAGGATCCCATGTTTGTTGTCAAATGCTTGAGGAAAATTATTGAAAACAATGTTCCTCCAAATTGGATGGAGTTTGGTTATTCTTCTCAACAGTGCATATAATTATTTCAGGGCATAAAGGGTAAGGGCACAAGCCTAAACTGAAGGTCTGTGCTGTCGGATCCCTCAAGCCTCATATTAACCACGTCCTCTGGAGGCATCTGGGATGGACCATCACACAGTGGAAACGTATACTGTGGTCAGATGAGTCAGTATTCGAGGTTTTTTTGTAGAAATGGATGCCATGTGCTCCGGACCAAAGTCAAAAAGGACCGTCCAGACTGTTCTCAGCAACAAGTCTAAATTCCAGGCTCTGTCATGGTATGGGGTCGGGTCAGTGCCCTTGGCAGAGTTAATTATGCTTCTGTGCTGCAGCATTAATGCAGAAAAGTACACTGGGATATTCAAGCAACATGAGCTGCTTTCAAAGCATGTCCATGCATTTTTCAACAACACAATGCAAAACCATGTTCATGGAATGCAGGAATGGATGTATACTGGTAAATGAAATTAAACTGACCAGTCAAAACATGAAATATCTCAGGTTCAGACTGTCTGCATTGAAATAAACGTCAGTAAGTGTAAGAAACAATGCGCGTTTCTTTATTTGCCCTTTCCGTACCGTCCCGCCTTTTTATATTTGGTGTTGTGATCATCGATGGACGTCAGTTCTGTGGTTGGGTCACTGAAGTTCGGCAGAGCATTTTATTATGGATAATGGCTTTGTGTACAGGGTGATTATGTTGAAACAGGAAAGTGCCTTCTCCAGACTCTTACCACAGAGTTGGAAGAACAGTTATTTAGGAGATGTGCAGAAGCAGTAAGGTTTCCCTTCTAGAACCTAGGTCTAATGCTACTGAGAAATAGTGAAGCAGAAATCGTCTTCGCAGTGTATGCTGTCCCATTGCTTCAGAAGCTAGAAGTGAAGTCGGGCCGTATGAGCCCACTCTCAATTGTTTTCACAGCAGATTATTTACTGTGCAGTATTAATCCCAGACATGTCCATCTTGAGATAAAAGCTCTTACAGGGCAGATGTTTGATATGCTGGCTCGTTGGAAAGTTGGCATCCTTTGCCACGTTTAATGAGTTCATCAAACCCCTCCATCTGAACTCCCAGGGTTTCTGCTATAACCTTTGTGGTGTTATAATTAGTGATAGACCAATTAAGGCAATTTTAATCCCAAGATTCCATTAATGCAATTAATTAGTGATGGGTAGGGCCAAATAATGCCATTCTGAAACAATCGGCATCGGCCGATATTTGGAGAGATATCTGGTGGAGAAAATGCAGAGAACCTTTGTTCCCGCATTATACACTGGGAGAGCTGAGAGACTGAAAACAGAGATTCAGGAAGAGTGGGGCCATTTATGAGAAGGTGAGAACTTTGTTTCCAGCATTACAACTCGCTGCTCTAAACTGGAAAAAAACTAAAACCTTAAACAAAGAGTTGTTGCTACCATGTTCTCTAATATTAATTTTTTTGCAAGTATTTACACATTTGCTTTTCCCCCCAGAAAGATGTCGTCTCGTAATGGTGCAAAGAGACATTTATAGCTTAAACATGTTCATTAAAGCTCAGCAATTTTCTCATTTATTATTATTTGTTTCATCGGTTGTGATAATGTGAAAAATTGTGATATTTTCATTATACATTGCCCATTAAAAAATCCATATCGGCCGACTGCTAGTTTTGTTCCCCCAACTTGCCATCCGAATCACTAACCAACTATCATGTATGCCTGTCAGCCATTCTGGTTATGTACACTCTCCGGTTGTGTTGTAGTTTGTCCTTAATTATACAGTAATGGTTGTTCGTGATTTTGTGGCTTTTAGCCCCAGAAGATAGAGCTGTGATACACCTGAAGAGACCCTGCTCATTAGAGAGGCAAAAAGGCTAAATGACTGTGGTGGCTTAGTGGTTAAGCTCATGGACAGTGGACCAGAAGGTTGTCTTTGAGCAACCTACAATTGCTTGGATTGTAAGATTGTATCAGTTATAAGTCACTCTGGATAAGGGCATCTGCTAAATGACTAACGGGAGGTGGCGCCCCCTCCAGTCTGCAGATAACAGGCAGGCAGTAGGACCAATCAAATATCACCTGCACTGCTGTTATGCTGATATTAATAGAATATGTATTTGAACCCGGTATGGATTTCCACATGTATGTATAATGTATGTTGTGTGCCTGTTATCCTCATCGCTGCTCATTTAGCAGACGTCATTCAGATCCCGGTTTGACTGCATTCGAAATCGCATGGCTGTAGGCTTGGTTTTCTGCACATGATAGCAGTGGATATGACTGAATTAGCTCATCAGAAGGGATGTCCAGTTAGTTTTGACCATGTAGTGCTTTTCCTATAAATACCTCTTCCAGGAGATCATTAGTGTGGATGTAAGTCCTAAATATCTGTTGGTAATCTAGTCCTTTCTCTGTGTTCAGCCTGACACAAAGTGAAAAAGAGATCGAGGTGAGTGTTTTATACAGTCAGATATCTCGTCATTAACTCCGATTACTATGGTATGTGTTTGTGTGCCATTTATTTGAGTTTCTCATGGTTTGTGTGTACTTCTGTGTTTCCTACTAGGCCGAGTTTCAAAGGCTGTCTCTAAGTCAGAGGTGTGATCTGCTTACTCTGGAAAAGAGGCTTCGTCTGGAGGAGCGCTCACGAATCCTGGCTGAGGAGAATGTCCGAAAAGAGGTGTCCAGCTGCCAAGGCTTACTTCAGGTGACTGGCCTGGTCCCCCTCTCCTTAATTCCCAATTCTGATTTGCCCCATGGGTTTTTTTTTTTTATATATAACTTAGACTGTACTGGTTATAAAATGACCCACGTGTTACTATGCTTATGTTATATACTAATTGTTTCCATAGAGGCAGGTGATGTATAGGCTTGTGGGCCGGATTTGGGGCATTAGGTATAAATGATATTGTGGGGGGAAAACACAATTATTGTACATAGTTACTGTAAATTGTGTGTTTTGTTATATTTGTTTATGAACAAATCTTGTAAGAAAAACAATATACTAGCAAATGAATAAAGAAAACATTTTAATGGAAGAAATTAAAGTAGCTAAAAGATATATAGTGCATGACTGGGCTGATTAAATTCATTCAAAATCTAAGACCTGCTCTTAGCTATTATCCACATGCATGTAAATTCTGAGGTAACCTGTTTAGCATGGCCTCAGGTAACAACGTTATCCATTCAGTGTGAGTGTGGTGGGTCACTCATGCTAAACATGCTCATTCTTCTTTTGCTTTCTTAGGATTAGTGATGAAAATTGCAAATCTTTGTTAGTGCTTACAGTGCTGTGAAAAAGTGTTTGCCCCCTTCCTGATTTCCTATTTTTTTGCATGCTTGTCACACTGAAGTGCTTCAGAACATCAAACCAGTTTAAATATTAGTCAACGACAACACAAGTAACACAAAATGCAGTTTTAAATGAAGGTGTTTATTATTAAGGGAGAAAAAAATCCTAACCTACATGGCCCTGTGTGAAAAAGTGATTGCCCCCTAAACCTAATAACTGGTTGGGCCGCCCTTAGCAGCAACAACTGCTACCAAGCGTTTGTGATAACTTGCAGTGAGTCTTTTACAGCGTTATAGAGGAACTCTGGCCACTCATCTTTGCAGAATTGTTGTAATTCAGCCACACTGGAGGGTTTTCCTGCATGAACGGCCTTTGTAAGGTCATGCCACAGCATCTCAATAGGATTCAGCTCAGGACTTTGGCTAGGCCACTCCAAAGTCTCCATTTTGTTTTGCTTCAGCCATTCAGAGCTGGACTTGCTGCTGTGTTTTGGATCATCGTCCTGCTGTAGAACCCAAGTTCGTTTCAGCTTGAGGTCACCAACAGATGGCCGGAGATTCTCCTTCAGGATTTTTTGGTAGCAGCAGAATCCATAGTTCCATTTATCACAGCAAGTCTTCCAGGTCCTGAAGCAGCAGAACAGCCCCAGACCATCACACTACCACCCCCATATGTTACTGCTGCTATAATGTTCTCTTTCTGAAATGCTGTTACTTTTACACCAGATGTAATGGGACACACACCTTCCAAAGAGTTCAACTTTTGTCTCGTCAGTCCACAGAATGTTTTTCCAAAAGTCTTGGGGATCATCAAGATGTGTTCTGGAAAAACTGAGACGAGCTTTAATGCTCTTTTTGCTCAGCAGTGGTTTTGGTCTTGGAACTCTGCATGCAGGCCATTTTTGCCCAGTCTCGTTCTTATGGTGGAGGCATGAACACTGACCTTAACTGAGGCAAGTTGAGGCCTGCAGTGATGAGTCGTCTTGGACAACGTCGCCGCTGCGCTCTTGGGGTAATTTTGGTCGGCCGGCTACCCCTGGGAAGGTTCAACCACTGTTCCAATGTCCTTCACCATTTGTGGGATAATGGCTCTCACTGTGGTTCGCTGGAGTCCCAAAGCTTTAGAAATGGCTTTATAACCCTTTCCAGACTGATAGATCTCAATGACTTTCTTTATCAGTTGTTCCTGAATTTCTTTGGATCTCGGCATGAATGTGTGTAGCTTTTAAGGATCTTTTGGTGTCCTTCCTTTGTCAGGCAGGTCCTATTTAAGTGATGTCCCTGATTGAGAACAGGTGTTTGGTAATAATCCAGGCCTGGGTGTGGCTAGAGACAGTGACCATAGTTATGTTTTAACAAGGGGGCAATCACTTTTTTTCACACAGGGCCATGTAGGTTTGGATTTTTCTCTCCCTTAATAATAAACACCTTCATTTAAAAACTGCATTTGTGTTTACTTGTGTGTTGTCTTTGACTAATATTTAAATTGGTTTGATGTTCCAAAACACTTAAGTGTGACAAACATGCAAAAAATAGGAAATCAGGAAGGGACAAAGACTTTTTCACACCACTGTGTTTCCTTTGACATGGTTCTGTTGATTTGAACATTGCTGATGATCCCAACCTAGCTTAATTATTGCCTCTGTGAAGCAAATACTGTGTGAAACATAGCAGATCTGATGCTGATGGGATAACCCCTTCAGCCCTACACCATGTCACTGCATGCTCACACTTTGTTCCATTCTGGTTTGAGTTAGCCCAATGTGTCTTTTGGCTTGCTTTAAAGTGAAGCTTCGTTGTTTATCAGCTTAACATTGTGTCTAGCACGGTCTGCTAAATAATATATCTGTAATCGACATGCCAGGTCATGACACACTTGCCTCAAGCTATGCTAAGCTCAAATTGACCCCATTTGCACTTTTATCTTTCCATGCATCTCGTATCTGGATTGTGCCCTGATAAGATTTTAACCACATCAACACTGTGGACTAAAATACTGAGACACACGCAGGAGCATTTATGGCATCCCATTGTAAATCCATAGGCAGTCATGTGTTGGTTCCCCCATTTGCAGCTGGAACAGCTTCCACCCTTCTGGTAATGCTTTCTACAAGAGTTTGGACGTTCTCTGTGGGAATAGTTGCTCATTCGTCCCGGAGAGCATTTGTGAGGTCAGATGTGCATTGGACTAGATTGCAATGGGGCTGGCTTGCAATCTCCATTCAAAGATGTTCGATCTGGTTGAGGTCAGGGCTCTGTGTGGATCAGTACATTTCCTTCACACCAAACTCACCACAACTGCCTTTCGTGGAAGAAATTTCACGAGCTGTCGTCTTGTGTTGGTGGGTTCCTATTAAAGTACCAAACCCAAATTCATTGGGACAAAGTGAGATACCTGAAATACCCAAGAGGTGCGACCTGATATTTTTGTCCGTATACTGTAGATTTACATGCAATAGTCAACTGTTCATCAGCCACACTGAAATCTGATTTCTGCATCTCCCTAATATGTAAATCAGCTCAATGTTAGGCCACCCACTTCCTGTGTACAGTTTTCATTTTCAAGAGAAGGTTGTTGCGTCAAAGACCAAAATCTCTTCAATTTCCTTAAGCTAAGACCCAGATATGGTTTATTTAGGCCTTTATGGGTCATTTACAGCTGTCACAAATGTATTGAACATGTGGGTCAATGGAGGTCCATCAAGTCACAAAACTCTGGGCTGCATGTGGCCCACGTAATCTACCAACAGATAACACTTGTGTGGGATTTGCGTTTTGGGCCAAATGAGGCCCGTCTGTTGCAGATCTGGCTAAGTAAACGCTGTCACTCCATGGCGGTATTTGGGCCAATAAATGCGAAGTGTGACCCAGAATTGTTTGAGGTTGATATGCTCCTAACTGCACCTGGTTTTATTCCTTCAGGCTCTGATCCCTTTGTGTGGGGAGGATAACCAGGCCATGGAAATCATCCAGCGACTGCAGAAAAACTTGGACATCCTAATCCAGTCCATGACCCGAGTGGCCAGTCGCTCCGAAATGCTGGGCGCAATTAACCAGGTATGCCCCCTGTTAGCACGCACTGGTTTACTCGTGCGTCTTAATAACCGTCTGATGATGTCAGACCGGTGGTATTGTGAAGCTTTTGCTTCTGTACAAGTTACTCCTTTTGTTCCCACAAAAGTGTCTTTGTAATGCCCGCGCTGGCTTCTGTGTAGGAGGCTCGCATGGGCAAAGCAGTGGAGGTGATGATTCAGCACGTGGAGAACTTGAGGAGGACGTACACTAAAGAGCACGCAGAGCTGTTGGAGCTCAGAGAGAACCAATCGCATCATAAGAGGTCCTTCGGCTCTAAACCAGAGAGGGGTAATGCCCACGTGCTGCCCACGTGCTGTACACGCCTTTGTCCAATTTACTCTGTTCTCTAATGGTCAGGACCGGCACAGGTCGGGTACTGTTTGGGTGGTGGGTCATTCTCAGCACTGCAGTGACATGGTGGTGTGATTTTGTGTGTGTGTGTGTGTGTGTGTGTGTGTGTGTGTGTGTGTGTGTGTGTGTGTGTGTGTGTGTGGATCAGACACAGCAGTGCTGCTGGAGTTACAAACCACCTCAAATATCGTGGCTTACAGATTGATACGTCATTGTTTATTTGAAAAACCCCTTTCCATCTTTTTTTTTTTTTTTTTTTCTCCCTTTTCCCTTTTTTGCCTTTAGCAATATTATAACTTTTCTGCATTGTCCTAGCGTAACACCAAAAATATTTGTTATAGTACTCATTCAATTGTACCAGTTGAACACACCAACACATCAGTGTCACTCCAGTAGTGAGAATGATCTACCACCTGGAATCTAAGCAGAATCTAAATTTGTGTGTGTGTATATAATTTTCATCTGTAATTTTCATCACAGCTACACGACAAAATGAGAGAAAAAAAATCACATTGTAGGATTTTTAAATAATTAAATTGTAAATCATGTTGGAAAATAAGTATTTGGTCAATAACAAAAGTTCAACTCAGTACTTTATAACATAACCTTTGTTGGCAATGACAGAGGTCAAACGTTTCCTGTAAGTCCTCACCAGGTTGGCACACACTGTAGCTGGTATTTTTGGCCCATTCCTCCATGCAGATCTCCTCTAGAGCAGTGATGTTTTTGGGGGCAACATGGACTTTCAACTCCCTCCACACATGTTTCTATGGGGCTGAGGTCTGGATTACTGGCTAGGCCACTTCAGGACCTTGAAATGCTTTTTACGGAGCCACTCCTTCATTGCCCCAGCCGGTGTGTTTGTGATCATTGTCATGCTGGAAGATCCAGCCACGTTCCATCTTCATTCTCTTACTGATGGAAGGAGGTTTTGGCTTAAAAATTCACCATACATGGCCCCGTTCATTCTTCCCTTAACACGGATCAGTCGTTCCTGTCCCCTCTGCAGAAAAACAGCCCCAAAGCATGATGTTTCCACCCCCATTGCTTCACAGTAGGTATGGTGTTCTTGGGATGTGACTCAGCATTCTTCTTCCTCCAAACCCGGCGAGTTTAATTTTTAACCAAAAAGTTTCCATTTTGGTTTTCATCTGACCACATGATATTCTCCCAATCCTCTTCTGGATCATCCATATGCTCTCTGGCAAAAAAACTTCAGACGGGCTGGACATTGTACTGGCTTAAGCAGGGGGGCACGCCTGGCACTGCAGGATCTGAGTCCCTCTCGGCATAGTGTGTTACTGATGGTAGCCTTTGTTACTTTGGTCCCAGCTCTCTGCAGGTCATTCATCAGGTCCCTCCGTGTGGTTCTGGGATTTTTGCTCATCGTTCTCATGATCATTTTGACCCCATGGGATGAGATCTTGTGTGGAGCCCCAGATCGAGGGAGATTATAAATGGTCTTGTATGTCTTCCATTTTCTTACAATTGCTACCGCAGATGATTTATTCACACCAACCTGCTTGCCTATTGTAGATTCACTCTTCCCAGCCTGCTGCAGGTCTACAGTTTTCATCCTGGTGTCCTTCCACAGCTCTTTGGTCTTGGCCATGGTTGAGTTTGGAGTCTGACTGTTTGACCTCGTTACCTGTATAAAAGACACCTGTGCACAGCCTCAAACAGGTGCCATTAATACAGGTAATGAGTGGAGGACAGAAGAGCTTCTTAAAGAAGTTGTTACAGGTCTGTGAGAGCCAGAAGTCTTGCATGTTTGTGGGTGACCAAATACTTATTTTCCACCATGATTTACAATTAAATTCTTTAAAAATCCTACAATGTGATTTCCTGGATTTTTTTCCCCCTCATTTTGTCTCTCATAGTTGAAGTGTAGCTATGATGAAAATTACATCTTTCTAAGTAGGAGAACTTGCACAGTCAGTGGCTGACTAAATACTTTTTTGCCCCACTGTATATACTCTGATTTAACTCTAACGCTTCGCTTTATTTCCATGTTAACAGCAGACAAGCTCTCAACTGTGAAAAAACCGACAACCTCTCAGCTATACAAGGTATGTGCAAGCTAGCATGCTGTAGTTGTGATTTTTTTGTAAACAACTTTAACACACAAATATAAGTGTTGGCTTGATGGTTGTATTTTACTGAGAAATATTTGTTTTTCTTTTTGTCTTTCCATTTTTATGTAGTTTTATAAAATTTTTCAACAATGGAGCAATACAAGTTGTTACTGATTGCAAACGTAGTTACAGATTAGGCTATAAAAGTATACTCTTTCAAATATATTCTTTAAACGTGTTTTAAGTAGTTTTTGGAGTGGATGAGCATCACTGTAGCTCCATCACCTTGATCTGCTGTGTGGAGTCTGCATGTCTTGCCCATGTCTGTGGGGGTTTACTCCAGGTGCTGCGGTTTCCTCCCACTTTCCAAAGACGTTCATTCAGTTCTCTAAACTGGCCCAGTGTGAATTAGGATCAGTATTGATGTAAGCTTGTTCCTGTCGTGTATAGCCAGTCATGAAAAACAGTCGGAACGGAAAGGAACGTTAGATCAGTAATGCTTCAGTACTCTGTTTGTAGGTCTCCACTGTACAGTGTCAAAAGAAGGGTTTGGTGTAGAACTATGCGGCGTAAGAAACTGTGCTTTGTTCTGTAGGTGGCGGCCCAACGTGTCAACATGGCTGCCAGTTCGCGTAATGGTGGAGGCCTGTCTAACGCAGACATGGTGAGGAAATCAAGTCCGCTATCTAAAACCGTGTCAGAGAGACACTTGAAACGGAGAATAACCAGTTGAATTTTTCCACAGACTAAGATGGCCAAGGACACAGAGGCAGAGAAGCTGTCGCGTCATTCACCCAGGTAAGCAGGAGTGCCACTGCGCCGACACGGGCAGAGAGGAATTTCTCTGGGTCTGGAATAACCTGGTGGTCAGGATTCTAATCTTCACCTAGAATCTCGTGGAGTTTGAATAGCAGCAGATCCCTTTCTCGCTCATGTACCACAAATACCAAGCAGATAATGCAGACCGATTATGTACCGTATTTAGGAGCCTACCTGGTACTACATGTTTGACTAAATCTGATGAATTAACCTTCCTTTCATTAACCTTGCAGAACATTCCCATTCTCTCTACGCTCTTAATGCGTGGAGTACAACACATTTAGAATGCTTTTTGAGATTCAGCCTCGTGAGGCATTGAAAGTGATCAGTTGGTGATAATGATCTCACCACTAGTCTTGTATTATTCACTGCTGGATCTCCAGAGATCCGTCTGCTGTGATGCCTACTGTTAAGAGATGGGAAATGGATTAGGGCACTTCACCAGAGTGCTTCACCTGTAATGTATTATGTCTTTAAATTTGAATCATATTCCAGGATCAAAATTGAAGTGCCATTCATTTGTTGATCTAAGCTATTGGGAAGCTGATCCCTGAGCAGGCACAGCACCAAGTGCAAGGCCCACTCGAAGCATGGAGTCTGTGCTCTGGCACTCTGAGTTAGAGCGTGTATATGTAATGCGCTTTGCAGGAACTTGATGGAGGAGAGCTGGCGGCGTCTGCCGCTAAAGCGTTATTTTAGTTCTGGAGGTTGGGCTGAGACAGATAATCCTGCTCTTAGGTAAGAACCCCTCGCTGTTTGTTTCTGCTGCCTGCATATCGCCCTCGTCTTGGCTAAGCTGAACCCATACATCAGTGCTCAGAATTCAGGGATTCAGTTTTGTGACCCACTGTGCAGGGACGGCCTTGATGCAGATCCACACTCGGTGGAGGAGCAAAAGCAGGCGCTGATGAGGAGGAGGTCTAGCCTTTCCGAGCTGGGTGTCAGAATCACATCTTTGCTCATGCCAGCTAAGACGTTAGTTTCGGCGCATTTCCCTTATTGTTTACTCTGCATGCCGAGCGCTTGAGCATGGCTCTTCTCACAGCTAACTCGGTTGCATTCTGGTCAAGAAGCAGCCATCGGTGTTCCGTCTGCTCTATCGTGCGCCATGAAGTGCCGGCCTTGCCATTTAACCTCTTGGCACTAAATAATGGCATCACCGCACTGTTCACCCAGCTTTTCTGTAGAGTTTACACTGGATTTCTATTTGTAGCAAATAAAGAAATTACAGATATGACACCATGTTTGTTTAATAGCTGAACATACTGGCTTTATGAAACATTATGTTCTAGACAATGTAGGGGAAAAATGATGGGCTCTCAATGTTGAGGATAAAGGTATGGAATCACCATGGCCCCAACTAGGAGTGGCCGTTCGAAACAATGGAAAAGGTTAGACTCCTTCAGGAAGGAAATCCAGTATGAAGTGTGGCAGTTGTTGGTTGTTCCTGGTCAGCTGTGTCTAAAAGTTGGTGCAAGTAGAAACAAAATGGGAAGGTAATAAAAGGAGCTAGACCAAGTAAGGCATCAAACCCTGCGGTGGTCTGTGAAAGACTCCATCCTGTAAAGTCAGTGTTCGTGAAGGTTGGCACCAGGTTGAGGAATATAATTATTTTTCTTAGTGAAGTCCATCAGGCTGTAATGAGGAGGAGCGATAAGGAACTACTAGTGGGATGCAATGCATTCGAAAAGTCTTCAGATCCTATACATTTTTCCACATTTTATGTAGAGGCCTGGTACTAAATAAAAAATAAATAATAAATAAAAAATCAGGTTTTTTGTCATCCATCTGAACTCAATACTTCATAAGGAGAAAGTAAAAACAGAACTTTTTTGCGAATGTATTAAACAAGAAAAACTGAAAATTCGCATGGACGCAAGTATTCAGACCCTTTGCTATGACACTTGAATTTTTTCTCTTGGGGCCCTCCCATTTCTCTTGATCTAGATGTTTCTGCACCTGATTGGAGTCCACCTGTGGTAAATTTAGTTGGTTGGACATGATTTGTAAAGACATGCCCATCCATATAAGGTCTCATAGCTAACAATGCATATCAGAGGAAAAACAAGTGGAGAGGAGAAAAGGACTACCTGTAGTGCTCAGAGGCAGGATTGTGTAGAGGCGCAAAACTGGAGAAGGGTACAAAAAAATTCTAAAAAAACAAAAACTTCATAAGCGCACAGTGGCCTCCATAATTCTTAAATGGAAGAAGTTTGGATCAAACAGGACTCTTCCTACAGCGGAGCCGTCCCACCAAACTAAGTAATCGGGATAGACGGGTCTTCACAAGAGATCTGACCAAGAAATGGTCACACTGGCCGAGCTCCAAAGATCCTGTGTGCAGATGGGAGACCCTTCCAGAAGCTCAACCATCACTGCAGCACTCCACCAATCTGGGCTTTAGCGACCAGACAGACAAAAGCCTAAAGGACTCAGACTGTGAGAAACGAGATTCTCTGGGCTCATGAAACCAAGACACCTTTTGGCCTCGATTCGAAGTGTCATGTCTGGAGGAAACCAGGCTCTGCTCATCACCTGCCCATACCATCCCTACAGTGAAGCATGGTGGTGGCAGCATCATGCTGATTTTCAATGCCTGGGACAGCGACTGGTCAGGGTTGAGGGAATGCAATAATCTTAAACCGGATCCAAAGTGCTCTTGACCTCAGACTGTTCCGAAGCTTCAACTTCCAACAAGACGGTGACCATAAGCACACAGTCAAGACACACAGGAGTGGCTTAGGAACTCTGTGAGCGTCCTTGAGTGGCCCAGCCAGAGTTCTGCCTTGAACCCAATCGAACATCTCTTGAGAGACCTGAAAATGGCTGTTCACCAACGGTCCCCAGACAACCTGACACAGAAAATCCCTAAAACCAGATGTGCAAACCTTGTGACCTCATACTGAAGAAGACTGGAGGCTATAATCTCTGCCTAAGGCAAATAAATTTGGAAAAAATTTTTAGCACAAGGCCACAATAAAACGTGAGGAAAGTGCAGGGAATGCCTTCTTTGCAAATGCATTCTGTATATGCACTGGCCGACCACTGAGACAACTGCTCTGTCATAGTTGGCATTTCCCTGTATGGAAATGAGTCACGTGCCCCCAGACTTCAGCTTAAAATGAAGTGTGTGGGCCAGTTTTAGCGGGAATCCACATTAACATGGGATATTTGAGCGATCTGAGTGACTTCATTGAGGCACGGATCAAATGCAGCATGAACTGATGAACCCTCCTTGCCAGGTGTCAGCAGTTCAAGCTGGTGGAGATGGAGTAATAGTGTCAGGTTTTCTTGGCACATCCTGGGTCCTCTAACTGTGATTGGATGTTTGGACAGGGGTCTCATGTAAGCGCTGTTGCTGACCAAGTTCATCCCTTCATGGCAGCCTGGTCAGTAATCCAGCCATGGGTAGAACAGAGCATGTCAGTACCTCCATCTAATTTGCACCAAGTGCGAGAAACCCTCCCATCCACATGGTCAATATTCCTGCACATAGTGGAATCTAAGCCATGGCTGCAGTGGTTCTGAAGCCCAAAGGTGGTCTGACACACCACTAGATGGCGCTCTAATAAACTGGCCGGTCTGTGTGTATTGTGATAGACAATCAAATTACATTTATTTCTTTATTTGATGATTCCATAATTTTTTCCTCTACTTGATAGGAAGAAAATGTATGATTTTAATTAAAGTAATTATTACATTAATTTAGTTTGAGAATGCTCAGCTATTAAACAGAAAAAGCTGGTTGAACGTCCTCCAAGTGCGATGATTTCACTGTTTTTGCCAGGGGTTGTAATCTCACTTTCTTTTTTTAGCATCATGTGTGGTTTTAAAGTGTTTCAATAGGCTTGTTTGTGATCTCTGTGTTTAAACATGTCCAAACCTGGGTATTTTCAGCTCTACTTGGGTACATCAGCTCTTGGTTTGAAGATCAGTATTGTAGTGTAACATGGTGTAATGAACACTGTTCTCTATTGCCCTGGGAAAACACCAAGCCTGTACACTAAGTCTAATGTTCAGCAGGTGTAGTCGGATTTATCTCGCTCTGATTCAGTCTTCAACATGCTTTATAATAAAGGCAATACAGAACAAGTGAGAGCATGAAAATGCTTATATTTTGCTTCTAATTTAAGTGTTTTTCGTTGCAAATAATATAATCGGTGTAATAATTCAAGAGAAAAGTTGGTATATCCCTGTTCTGTGGTAATGACAGTGTGCGCTCAGGCTGGCATGGACTCCAAGTTTGTGTAAAATCTGATGATCCTTGTCATCCCAGCATGATTCATAATATTCCAAAGTGTATTTACACTAGTGGTGCACAAAGTATTTGGTCAGCCACTGATTGTGCAAGTTCTCCTACTTAGAAAGATGAGAGAGGTCTGTAATTTTCATCATAGCTACACTTCAAGTTCAGGATTTTTAAATAATTTAATAGTAAATTATGGTGGAAAATAAGTATTTGGTCAATATATTTGGTTCAGCTCAATACTTTGTAACATAACCTTTGTTGGCAATGACAGAGGTCAAACGTTTCCTGTAAGTCTTCACCAGGTTGGCACACACTGTAGCTGGTATTTTGGCCCATTCCTCCATGCAGATCTCCTCTAGAGCAGTGATGTTTTGGAGGCAACACAGACTTTCAACTCCCTTCCCACATTCCATTTTCTATGGGGCTGAGGTCTGGAGACTGGGCTAGGCCCCACTCCAGGACCCTGAAATGCTTTTTTACGGAGCCACTCCTTTCGTTGCCTGAGCGGTGTGTTTGGGATCATTGTCATGCTGGAAGCCCCAGCCACGTTCCATCCTTCAATGGCTCTCACTGATGGAAGGAGGTTTTTTGGCTTAAAAATCTCACCATACATGGCCCCGTCCCATTCTTCCCTAAACATAACACGGATCAGTCCGTCCTGTCCCCTCTGCAGAAAACACAGCCCCAAAGCATTGATGTTTCCACCCCCATGCTTCACAGTAGGTATGGTGTTCTTGGGATGCAAGCAACTCAGCATTCTTCTCCTCAAAACACGGCCAGTTGAGTTTTTTTACCCTAAAGTGTTCCATTTTGGTTTCATCTGACCACATGATTCTAGCAATCCTCATTCTGGATCATCCATATGCTCTCCCTCTGGCAAACTTCAGGGACGGGCCTGGACATGTACTGGCTTTAGCAGGGTCAATGGTCTTGTATGTCTTACAGTTGCTCCCACAGTTGATTTATTCACACCAACCTGCTTCCCTATTGTAGATCCACTCTTCCCAGCCTGCTGCAGGTCTACAATTTTCTTCCTGGTGTCCTTCCACAGCTCTTTGGTCTTGGCCATGGTTGAGTTTGGAGTCTGACTGTCTGAGGCTGTGGACAGGTGTCTTTTATACAGATAACGAGGTCACACAGGTGCCATTAATACAGGTAACAAGTGGAGGACAGAAGAGCTTCTTAAAGTTGTTACAGGTCTGTGAGAGCCAGAAATCTTGCTTGTTTGTGGGTGACCAAATACTTATTTTCCACCATGATTTCCAATTAAATTCTTTAAAAATCCTACAATGTGATTTCCTGGATTTTTTCCTCATTTTGTCTCTCATAGTTGAAGTGTAGCTATGATGGAAATTACAGACCTCTCTCATCTTTCTAAGGAGGAGAACTTGCACAATGGCTGACTAAATACTTTTTTGCCATACTCTGTCCCCAAAACTCCCATTATCCAAATTCCTGCTATAATGGACAGCACTGTGGAAAATAGTGGAAATATTCTAACTAGCTTCTTGCACCCTCCAAGACTGCAGGAAAGAATTAACGTCTGTTCAGCTGGAAATCCTGACACTTCTTTCAGTTGCATGTCTCTCATAATCTTGCTTAAACAGCTGTCTCGTAGTTTCAGTGTTCAGCTACTTTCTTTAGTTCTGCTGCTTCAGTGTCTTCTTACACTGATCTACTCTCACACTGATGTACACGCACTCACCGGCCACTGCATTAGGTACACCTGTTCAGCTGCTCGTTAATGCACATATGTCCAATTTTCAAGATTTATTTGTCACATGTTCATTTGTAGTTGGTACAAAGGGACAGTGAAATGTAAAGAGACTTCTCTAGGACTGTGCAGGTAACTTGGAGATGCAGGTAACTATACATTTAAATAAAATAAAAATAAGTAATAGTCTAAAAACAGAATGAACAAGAGAATAATTCAATATTTACAAAATATATGACAGTGGTTTGTAAATTACAGTTAGAAATGTGCAATTCTGAAGTAATGGTAGTGTTCAAGTAAAAACAGAGCTATTAGAGTGTTTTGGTTAAAATTAAGGTTTTAACCGTTTAAAGATCTAATGGCCTGGGGAAAGAAGCTCTTCCTAAGCCTCTCAGTTCTGGCCTTGGAGTGGAGTCTTTTTCCAGAGGGTAACCACTGAAACAGATTGTGGTTTGGATGATGAATGTCCTTGATGATCCTTCTTGCTGAAGACATGCACCGCCTGGAGTAGATGTCTTGTAGTCCAGGAAGTTTGGTCCTGATGATGCGCTCTGCACATCTTACCACTCTATGAAGAGCGTTCCTGTCCTGTAGACTACAGTTACCATACCAGGCAGTGATGCTTCCAGACAGAACAGATCCTATTGTTGCGGTGAAAAAGGTTTTCTGCAGTTCTACGAAGACTTTGAATTTCCTTAGCTGCTTGAGGCGATACAAGCGCTGCCGTGCCTTCTTCACTGTTATGGAGATGTGTGCGGACCAAGTTAGGTCCTCAGAGATATGGACTCCAAGGTACCTATGGCTGCTCACATTCTCCACTGCTGGTTCCGCTGATTAAAAGTGGTGTGTAATGAATGCGCTGTTTCTCCCTCCTGAAGTCCACAATCATCTCGTTTGTCTTGGAGACATTCATCTCCAGTTTATCATTACACCATGATGTCAGCTTTTCCACCTCATCCAGGTAGGCCCCCTCATGATTGTTAGAGATCAGGCCCACCACCACTGTGTCGTCGGCAAATTTCACAATGGTGTTGGAGCTGTGGTTAGCTGTGCAGTCATAGGTGTTTAGAGAGTACAGCAGAGGGCTTAAGACACAGCCTTGTGGGGCACCGGTATTAAGGGTTAAGGATCCAGATGTAAATTTCCCCAACTTCACCACTTGTGGTCTGTCAGACAGGGATGAGCAAATGAAGTCTTTGAGTTTCTCAAAACACTTCGTTACAACAGAGGTCAAACTACAGGGCGGTAGTCATTAAGGCAAGCAGGGTTGGTCTTCTTCGGTACAGGGATGATGGTAGATGTCTTGAGACATCTAGGGACGACAGAGTAAGCCAGGGAGAGGTTGAAAATGGTGGTAAATACAGCAGATAGCTGGTTGGCACATGATTTTAACACCCTCCCAGGAATGCCATCTGGGCCAGCTGCTTTCCTGCTGTTTACTCGTGACAGAGCCTTCCTCACGTCGTGCTCTGAGATGATGATGATGATGATGATTGGACAGTCCTCACTGCTGAAGTCGCACGTTACAGCAGTGCAAGTGTTAATCGCGGTGCTAGCGATGCTAACGGTATTAGCGCTTGCACTATTGAGTTCAAAACGTGCGTAGAAGGTGTTTAAATCTCCTACCAGTGATTGATCCGCAAGCGTTGAGATGTGTGTATTTTTCTGGAAGTCAGTAATAGTCCGGAGTCCCTGCCACACCCGTCTGCTGTCGCCGCCACACAGGTGAGCCTCGACTTTGTCCTTATACCGCCTCTTAGCTGCCTTCTCTGCTTTCCTTACTTTATAAGACTTTGTACAGAGACATGTCCCCGGAGCTGACGTGAATTGTAGCCTCAGTTGCCTGTCCCAGTGTGGTCTTCTGCTGCTGTAGCCCATCTGCTTCAAGGTTTGACGAGTTGTCCTTTCAGAGGCGACCCTTCTGCAGACCTCTATTGTAAAGAGTGGTTAATTGAGTTGCTGTTGTCTTTCAATCAGCTTGAATAAGTTTGCCCATGCTCCTCTGGCATCAGCGAGGCATTTTTGCCCTTAGAACTGCTGGATGTTTTCACTTTTCAGACCGATCTCCGTAAATCCCAAAGATGCCAATGTCTATATACCTAAATGCTCTGAGCTTCTGCCATGGGATCGTCTGGTTAGATATTGGTGTTAATGAGCAGTTGAACAGATGCACCTAATAAAGTGGCCAGTACGTGCATCATGATGTAATGATGCAAATCGGCAGAGACAGCAGACTCATGGAACACTGGAACAGTGCTTAACTTGGCTAATAATAACATGGGCAAACAGCAAACTGTGTTTTAGTGTGTACTGGACAGTGTAAACCAAAACTATCGTTGGCATTGCCCTTGTTTGACATTCTAGTACCGTTGTAGGCAGTTCAGGATGTAGCATGAATGAACGTTCTGGTTGATAAAGACGTTTCTGGAAGCGTCTCTGAATTAGTCTTTTGTATGCCATACATGTAGATAACATGTTTGCTACGATTAAGTGCTGCAGAGGATATGAGGAAGCAAGGTGTATTTTATTAGAGGTTAGACATACTAGAAGTAGATTTTAGAATAATAGATTTAGACTTTAATAGATAGATTTCATAATGTATTATAGGTGTATTGTGTAAGAAGTTAGATAAATATAGATAGACTCTGCTTTCTAAATAAGGGGTAAATGTAGTATTGTTCTTGGGCTATGTTCTTGCATACTGGGCATGTCACATGACTAAAATATAGACTGGATAATTGTTTTAGTGGTTAAACTGCAGGGGTATGTAGGTAATAATTTGTCATAGTGCTACAGTCTTGACAGAGGAGCGCTCGGTCACGTTTGGTTCTATAAAATATTGTATATCAAACAACATCTCTCTGATAATTCTGGACTAGATCAGTGTAAGCCATCATCTGTCACTGCTCTGCTCATTCGTTGTGCTTTGAGCTGTCTGAGATGTCCTGTTACCATCCCTGTTCCGTGCTCGGAGATCATTATGGTGTTTGGTTTGACATCACTGTACTCACTGCTGCTTTTATTTGTCAGTACCAACAATCCAGGTCCTACAACAGAAGCGGGTACACCTGTGCCAGGGAAAACGCAGAAAACGCTGCCAGCCGAGCCTTCGAACCCCAATCCCTGCTCCTGGCTGGCTATTCTGTTGGTGCTGGCTGGCTTCCTGGCTCTGCTGAGCAAGCTGCTGTTGCAGCCGGCTGTGAATGCAGCCCCCGTGGGTACCGGCGACTCCTGGATGACCATCCAGCAGATTCTGTGGCCCTTCACGGGGCTCCGGCACAATGGCCGTCCTCCTGTTTGAATTGACCAATGCCTCGGAACCAGCGCCCCAAATGGACTGGAGGCTGCAGCCCTGCAGTCACGTGGTCACGAAGATGAAGTGCTTTTTCAGCTCTCTGTGGACTTTATTTTTTCCTGTTGGACCTTGTGATGCATGTGGGCTCCTCAAGACGCTCGATTGCCGACAATATCCTGGTTCACAAGTGGTTGCGTTACTTTTTATGGACAATCTTGCTACTGTATGAATGTCTCTGATGCACCAGCCAGCTGTTTTATGAGAAATTCTACTTCTGACCCAGAAGGAGATTGGAATTGGTCTCCCTGTGCTGAGACCTTGGGTTAGGGTAACCGTTCATGGACGCAAAGAGGTGATTTTCTTTTTGTACATGGACGTCTGCATTTAAAAAACTTCTGCATGGTGAAGGGCTTATTGTTTTATTCACAGTTGGATGTGTAATGAAATGGCATTTTTAAAAAAGTTTAAACCATAATTTATTATTTTAAGGTTTTTTCTTTATACTGAGAGAAGGAATATGAATACCTAGTAGTTTTGTCTCTATTAGTCTGTTTTTTTGAAGTGTGTTTTTTCCATTAGGTTCTTCCTTTGGTGTGCACTGTTGTGTCCATACACTTTTCTATATTCTGAAGTGGAGGGGAGGGCAACCATCACAATAAAGTAACTGCTGCTTTTACAGTCACAGCTTGCTCCGACTTGCTCAGGTGTGTTGGCACTGACTCTCTGCATTAAGTCGTCTGTTCATTTGATCAGGTCTAGCCTTAGTATAGGTGCTGTTTGTAGGTGTTATCACTGGCTGTAGCCGATCCGTTTGGAACAAACTCTTAATCACCCTTATCTGTTCATCAGTGGAAAGGCAGAACAATCTTTAGCATACATACAAATGTAACCCGTTATATTGTCAAAAATATTCAGTCTTAGACATTGTGTTGCCTAGTTAATTCTCAAGAATTGATTCTGCCTAATACAGTGGTGTGAAAAAGTGTTTGCCCCTTCCAGATTTCCTGTTTTTTGCATGTTTGTCACACTTAAGTGTTTCAGAACATCAACCCAATTTAAATATTAGTCACAGACAACACAAGTAAACACAAAATGCACAAAAAACACTGAACAACAATGTTGTGGATGGCAGGGTTGCAAGGAGAAAGCCACTGCTCTCCAAAAAGAACATTGCTGCTCGTCTGCAGTTTGCTAAAGATCACGTGGACGAGCCAGAAGGCCATTTGGAAGAATGTTTTGTGGATGGATGAGACCAAAACAGAACTTTTTGGTTTAAAAGAAAATCGTTATGTTTGGAGAAAGGAAAACACTGCATTCCAGCATAAGAACCTTATCCCCATCTGTGGAACATGGTGGTGGGTAGTATCATGGTTTGGGCCTGTTTTTGCTGCATCTGGACCAGGACAGCTTGCCATCATTGATGGAACAATGAATTCTGAATGATATCAGAGAATTCTAAAGGAAAATGTCAGGACATCTGTCCATGAACTGAATCTCAAGAGAAGGTGGGTCATGCAGCAAGACAGCGACCCTAAGCACACAAGCCGTTCTACCAAAGAATGGTTACAGAAGAATAAAGTTCATGTTTTGGAATGGCCAAGTCAAAGTCCTGACCTTAATCCAGTGGAAATGTTGTGGAAGGACCTGAAGTGAGCAGCTAATGTTGAGGAAACCCACCAACATCCCAGAGCTGAAGAGCTGTTCTGTACGGAGGAATGGGATAAAATTTTAAAATTCCTCCAAGCCGTGTGCAGGACTGATCAACAGCTACAGGAAACATTTAGTTACAGTTATTGCTGCACAGGGGGGTCACACCAGATACTGAAAGCAAAGGGTCACATACTTTTGCCACTCACTAATATGTAATATTGGATCATCTTCCTCAATAAATAAATGACCAAGTATAATATTTTTGTCTCATTTGTGTAACTGGGTTCTCTTTATCTACTTTTAGGACTTGTGTGAAATCTGATGATGTTTTAGGTCATATTTATGCAGAAATATAGAACATTTAAAGGGTTCACAAACTTTCAAGCACCACTGTAGAGAGCACAGTGAGTGAATATGGTGTTTAAAAACTCCAGCAGCACCTGATCCAATCTTACCAGCACAACACACTAACACACCTGCATGCTGAGAGTGCTCCACCACCCAAACAGTACCTGATCTGTGGGGGTCCTGACCATTAGAGAACAGAGTAAAGGGGACGAACAAAGCATGGAAAGAAACAGATGAACTTCAGTCTGTAACTGTAGAACCACAGGGCTTCTATATGGTAAGTAAAACTGATAAAGGACACTGGAAAGCTGGAGGTGTGCCTAGGAGAGGGATGGTAGTGTATGATCACTTTACTGGTCAGCCATAACCATATGCTTTCTAAATGATCTCTGTAAATATTGTAAAGTATAATTACCACATTTTAATGACATTGTGGGGGAAGTATTAAAGCAAAGGTGTGTTCACATGACCTGAGAAGGACTGGCATCGTGTCCAGGGTTGGTTTCCCCCTTGCACCCTGTGCTGCCGTGATACGCCCCAAAAAGCCAGTTTTACAAGCTGTTTAAATTCTACCCTCTACATTTCCATCCTCCTATTAAAATATATCTTGTATCAATTTTTTAAGGTTTTATTTTTTGTCATTTTTACAAAAATTGAGGAGGTATGGGTGATGGTAGTAATTACATTAAGTTGGTGATTTGGAAATATCACACATGGCAAAAGTCACATGCAGCCAGGATGACGAAGTAATGTGCATTTCTTTATTTTTTAATGCTAGTTGTAGTTTTGAAGAAAACCCTACAGTATGCTTTAAACACCAGTAACCAAAGAATACCAACACTATGACCAGGGTGTTTGCGTATGCTGAGGGTGAGTATCTGTACACGCAGTACATCGCTCCTGAAAGACATCAGTCAGTAAGGCATAATGCATTTCCCTGTGGGTCTCCAAGCTTATTGATAAACCCTTGGGTTATTGTATTACCAGGCTGTTCTGTAACCATGTAACACTAAGATCTAGTGGAAATCACATCAGGAGAAGGTGAGCACCCGAGTGGAGCACAGCAGCCTCTGCACAGTGTCGACGAAGAGGTGGTGGGCACGCTCGGCTCTGGGCTGCCCCTCTGGGCTCATGGTGTCTCTGAGCATGTGCAGAAAAGTAGAGTGGAACTCGGTTTCCTCAGCCAACTCAGAAGAGAAACTGGAGCTCTCCTCTGTCATCTTCAAACGCTGACTCCTCTGAGCTCCCAGTAGGTACAGGGCCCACGTGTTCTCTGGCACGGCGCCCTCGTCCAGGTGCCCACGTGCCTTGGAGATGGCCGGTGTGAGAGAGTGAAAGCCACATCAGTCAAGCTGCAGTTGGGCATGTCAACTTAAACATGTTCAACGGACAGTGAGCGTAGGAGGAGGCGACACGAGGTGTACATAAAGTTACTAAGTGCACCATTACTCACTAAATTACAAGATGTTTCAGCACTTTATTATAAAATAAGCGTTGTGTTAATTATTTCGGCCGACTGTAGGTTAATGTCAGTGTTTAAACGTTAACGTACTTATCATTACTTATCATACACTCTGCAGTGATACAGTATAGACGCTCTACCAAACTCTCGTTAAGCTCCTCAGGTCAGGATCCATGTAACTCCTGATGGATTTGTTGAACGTATGCCCATCATAAACCAGGAGCTCCTGTACAGCACAGCTCCATTAATGCTGATAATGCCTCATACAGGGGGATTTTCTGGGGTCTGGAACCCATTCATTCAGTTTACGTTATTCCTTATGGGAACGTTTTGCTCGGTACTCATCGTTTTTGGTTCTCGACAGTCCTTCTGGAACCAAATAACGAGAACTGAGGAACCACTGTACATGTTTATGATTAAAGTACTGCTCTATACCTGCAGATGCCATTAAAATGACCCCTTTAATCTGCCGGTACTATCTGGATTTTCATTATTTTTTGTTTTTCCAACATCCAGTCCAATGATAACATAGTGCAGTGACTTTTTGTGAAGCCTCTGCGTACCTGCTGTGCAGTAGGTAATACTTCCTCCATAATACTGTACTCTCTCTCATTTATTATAGTCTAGGTTGTATTTTATTTATTATATTTTCTATTTATGCTACGCTCTATTTTAATTATTAGATTTACATTCTGTGTATTTAAACTATTATTATAAACTCTAAGTCATTTAATTTAATTCTTACATATAAGCTGCCCTAGGGGGTCTTGGCTTCCCTCACATTTTCCTTGCTTTGTCACAGTATGCTTGCTCAGTTTGGGCTGTAGGCTTAGATGGGTGAAGGGCTGCTTTGAGAAAATGCTCTCTAGATAAAAAACACTAAATATGAATAAAGGACAGGCCATCCAGATGTGAGGCACTGAATATCGGGTAGAACATCCGATCTGTAGAGGAGTTTAGCATTTAAGTATTACAAGTATTGTATGTTTTTGTTTTAATTAAATGTAATTCATTTTAGTTAATATAATGTTATTCATTGAAACCTGAATAGATGTGCCTGCTATGGCATTTGTTTGCCTTTTGAGCTCAAAGTTTGATGGCAGAGTTCATGCTTTTGATAAGAGTGCTAAAGTATTGGACTTTGGACCAGTAGGTCCAGGGTTCAAATCCCACCTCTGCTGAGCTGCCACTGTTAGGCCCATAAGCAACAGTTGCTTTGAATGTAAGAATGTCTCAACTGTAAGTCTCTCTGGATAGGAAAGTGTGCGATTTCATAAAGGAGTGTGTGCGGTTAAACTTGTGTTTACAGTTTTGAGAAAAGTGTACAGTGTTTCTGGATCAATTAAATGAATAACTAACATATACTAAACATTCATGCTGAAGTTTCTGTCTGGTTATTAGAATGGTATAAGCTTGCTCTAAAATCATGTTCTGCCGCTGCCACTGGTTATATGTGTACCTGAAGGATGAGATGGTCCGGCCCACATTGTGTGTTCCACTTGCTCCACGAGAAGGCAAAGGCTGAGGACATCAGAGCCATCTGCTCATATACCACATGCTCAATCAGTGGATCCTAAAATGAGGACATGGCGAGATTATGGCATGACCATGGGGCATGTTCTAATAGCCAGGGGTAGTGAATATATCTCGGTGCAAGAAACAAAATCTACAGCAACCAAATACACAAAGGTAAAAACTGGGTTTATCAAACAATATTTTCATAAAAAGCTATGCTAGAATTCACATCAAAACATCATGTATGTGCTTAATGCAAGTTCCACAGCAAAGTTTTATGTGTATATATCTACAGTGGGGTAAAAAAGTTTTTTATTCAGCCACTGATTGTGCATGTTCTCCTACTTAGAAAGATGAGAGAGGTCTGTAATTTCCATCATAGCTACACTTCAACTATGAGAGACACAATGAGAAAAAAATCCAGGAAATCACATTGTAGGATTTTTAAATAATTTAATTGTAAATTATGGTGGAAAATAAGTATTTGGTCAATAAATTTTCTTCAACTCAATACTTTGTAACATAACCTTTGTTGGCAATGACAGAGGTCAAACGTTTCCTGTAAGTCCTCACCAGGTTGGCACACACTGTAGCTGGTATTTTGGCCCATTCCTCCATGCAGATCTCCTCTAGAGCAGTGATGTTTTGGGGCAACACGGACTTTCAACTCCCTCCACAAATGTTCTATGGGGCTGAGGTCTGGAGACTGGCTAGGCCCACTCCAGGACCTTGAAATACTTTTTACGGAGCCACTCCTTCGTTGCCCGAGCGGTGGTGTTTTGGGATCATTGTCATGCTGGAAGATCCAGCCACGTTCCCATCTTCAATGCTCTCACTGATGGAAGGAGGTTTTGGCTTAAAATCTCACGATACATGGCCCCGTTCATTCTTCCCTTAACACGGATCAGTCGTCCTGTCCCCTCTGCAGAAAAAACAGCCCCAAAGCATGATGTTTCCACCCCCATGCTTCACAGTAGGTATGGTGTTCTTGGGATGCAACTCAGCATTCTTCTTCCTCCAAACACGAACGAATTGAGTTTTTACCAAAAAGTTCTATTTGGTTTCATCTGAACCACATGATATTCTCCCATCCTCTTCTGGATCATCCATATGCTCTCTGGCAAACTTCAGACGGGCCTGGACATGTACTGGCTTAAGCAGGGGGACACGCCTGGCACTGCCAGGATCTGAGTCCCTCTCAGCGTAGTGTGTTACTGATGGTAGCCTTTGTTACTTTGGTCCCAGCTCTCTGCAGGTCATTCATCAGGGACCTCCGTGTAGTTCTGGGATTTTTGCTCATCGTTCTCATGATCATTTTGACCCACGGGATGAGATCTTGTGTGGAGCCCCAGATCGAGGGAGATTATCCAATGGTCTTGTATGTCTTCCATTTTCTTACAATTGCTCCCACAGTTGATTTATTCACACCAACCTGCTTGCCTATTGTAGATTCACTCTTCCCAGCCTGGTGCAGGTCTATAATTTTCTTCCTGGTGTCCTTCGACAGCTCTTTGGTCTTGGCCATGGTTGTGTTTGGAGTCTGACTGTTTGAGGCTGTGGACAGGTGACTTTTATACAGGTAATGAGGTCAAACAGGTGCCATTAATACAGGTAATGAGCGGGGAGGACAGAAGAGCTTCTTAAAGAAGAAATTACAGGTCTGTGAAAGCCAGAAAATCTTGCTTGTTTGTGGGTGACCAAATACTTATTTTCCACCATGATTTCCAATTAAATTCTTTAAAAATCCTACAATATGATTTCCTGGATTTTGTTTCTCATTTTGTCTCTCATAGTTGAAGTGTAGCTATGATGAAACTTACAGACCTCTCTCATCTTTCTAAGTAGGAGAACTTGCACAATCAGTGGCTGACTAAATACTTTTTTGCCCCACTGTATATATGTATGTATGTACAGTATGTATATATATATATCTCTGAATATGATAGGGAGTAGTGTTCCTCAGATAACGCTTTCGGTAAGAACCAGTTCCTTTCCATTTTTCTCGTGGAGTAATGGATAAACTGCAAATATGTCAAAGAAAGTCAGCCATGCTGCAGACAAGGTAATGGCAGCTTATAGCTCTATGTTTACTTAATGCAAATAAATTCATTTATTTAGTGTTAATTAGTTTTGAATTTTTCATCTATGGCAGAGTACTTTAGTGTTAAATCACTTCATATATGTAGCGTTTAACAGGTTTATTTTTTAATGCACAGCCCCTATGACTGATTGCCAATCAGAGAGCTATGTCCCTCTAAATTCTGTGTTCCCCACTACAGCAAGTAGTCCAGAAATGTCCCTGCAACTCTAAAGTTAACTGCAAGATTTAGACCAGTGCTTTTGTCTGCATCCACTGTCGCTCGCTTCTACATGCTACTAGTATTTGATAAAACTATGTGAATCGTTCTAAACTACAAATGGCTACAAACATGTGGTTACCTTATCAATGGCCATGACATACTTCTCTGAGAACTCATTAACGAATACATTAACTCCGGCATGCTTCATGGCTTTCTGTAGAGTAGGGAGGCTCATCCATTTGCCCAGAATACCTGCCAGTGCAGGAGCCTGATCCATTTGAAGCATACATTGGTTCCCCTAGAACATAAAAACCCTTTGAAAGCAACTCCATGAATCAATAAGACATACAGCTACAAACGTCCATAACAATGATTAGAAACAACCCAAGGTTCCTCAGCAGAACTTTGCCCAGAGCATCAAACTCCGTCCCACAGTTTGTCTTCTTCCCACAGTGCATCCTGGTGCCTTCACTTCCCCTGATATATGGTGCACACGTACCCAACCCTCCACGTGATGGGAAAACAACGGGACTTATCAGACCAGCTGATCTTCCTACATTGTTCCAAGGTTCAGTTCTGACCAGCTGCACACCCATTGTGTTTCCTATGGTCGTTAGGGGTTAGCATGGTGAGCAGTCTGACCATGCTCCACTGTATGTGATTCTTCACATAACCAGCATAAAAAAGCCTGTGAGCACAGTAGCTCTTCTGCCTATTCAGACCAGGGAGGATGGGACTTGGAGCTTGAGTATTGGTGAGCCTTGGGCAGCAACAACATGTCACTGGTTCGTGGTTTGCTCCTCCTCTGTTGATTAAAGTCACTCAGGTCTTACTTATACAAATTTCTCACACATCCAACATATCAACTATGAGAACCGACTGTTCACTTACTGTGTAATATATCACAGAGCTGAGCATGTGCTGTTGTAAGGAGATTATTTGGTATTCAGTCTGTGTGTGTGTAGGAAATGGCAACATGTTGTCGTATCGGTCTATGATGGTACAGCTAACGATGAAAACAATAGATCAAACGTTAAAGCAGAACAAAATCTATCAAACTCAAATGACACCATGCAGATTGGCTCCTATTACAGAGGTAACTGTCATTACTTCCACAGTATGTACATTCTATGATGTGAATGGCTTCTTTTTAAAATCAAACTATAGCAGAACTACAGCAGTTCCTCAGTTTTCGGCCAATCTCGGAACTCGTCGAATTCGGTTCTCGACGCATTTTGACTAGGATAGTCGGTCTCGGTTGTCGCCATTTGTCCACTTGCTTAAGCTTATATGAGTTGAGCCGTGCGACTTGTTCCATCTGAAACTTGATTCATGAGTCACGATTCAGTATACACTGATTCAATGATTCAGTTTCTCGGTGAAGACCTCTGCTATTTGTATCATGTTCTACAATACTGTATTCTTAGGACAAATAAGTCTCCATGGGTCCTAAAATGGTTGATGATTGCAGCCAACTTAAAGGAAATTAAGGACCGAGTCCTCCACATCACTTTCAGGCTGAGCAGCTAGCATTACCAGCTAGAGCCCGGAGTTCACCAATAGAGTAAGTGTTTTGCTTTTACTTTTCACTTTCAATCCTTGACTCACTAAATAACATGTGATTTTCAACACTTTATTATAAAATAAGCTTTGTGTTAATGATTTTGGCCAACTGTAGGTTAATGTATAAGTGTTATAAACAATAAGATCGGCTCCGCTATGATACAGTATAGACTGTATTAAGCTCCTCAGTTCATGATACATTTATCTTATGATGGATTTGCTGAACATATCAACATCATAAATCAGGAGCTATTGTACGATACAGCTCCATTACTGCATATAATGCCTCATACAGGGGGATTTTCTGGGGGTCTGGAACGGATTCATTCACTTTACATTTTGCTTATGGGAAAAAATGGCTCAGTACTCGTCATTTTTGTTCTTAACACACCTTCTGGAACGAATGAATGGCAAGAACTGAGGAACCTAATAATATAATTATATCTAATTATAGTCAAGAATCCCATTCCTGCACTTTATGTGCCACTTGCCTTAACAGTAATGTTGACTTCAGTGAGAGCGGCAGTGATGGTGAGCCTGACAGAGTCCTGGCCGAGAGGCCTAAGCTCCCAGCACTGGAAGGGCATGTTGGCATGTGTCTCCTGCAGAAGAGTGAAGGTATAGAAGGAATCCATCTTAAAGGAGATGCTGCGTACCTCACCATCGTATGCTATCTCTGTAATGTGGTCCGTTCTCCAGTGCTGGCCTACATTAAGTTAGATAAATATATTACAATTTTTTACAAAATAGCTACAGTGGAGGGTGAAAGTCTTAGGCTACTAGTGAAAGTGCTTCTATGTTGCATTTTTCTCAAAAATTGGATGCAATGTTTTTCACTACAGATCATATAATCTGCATAACAATTTGAGTGAAAAGTTGGATCTTTATTTATATCAATTTCAAAATTTGTTAGTATGTGGTACATTCCCCCTTTGGCTATAACGGCAGCATGCCCCCCGCTGGCATGGTCTCTGCAATTTGGTGTAAAAACTGATGATCCATGTTATCCCACAATACTGCAAAGAATGGTTTATGATGTTACTCAATGCTTGGCATTCTCTGTTTTCAAGTGCCACCATAAATGCTGGATGGGGTTTAGGTTAGATGACTTTGGAAGAAGTGACTGACAGTCAGTACTACTTGTTCTTCTTTGGTTTTTTAAAAATGTGGCAAAGTTGCTATTCTGCTGAAGTATGGATTCTTTTCCACAATGATCTATACGAACATTTTCACTAGTGGTCTCAGACTTTTGGCCCCCGCTCTAATATGCTCAGAGACAAAAAAAATAAGGCACTAGACAGAAATCTCGGCATACAGTTATGTTACATGCAGATATGTAAGTGATGACACTTCTGGTCTGATTAGACACTGGGTATTGCCACAAGAGGATGCAAAAGTGCTTCCCCCACGGCCCTATAAAAAGGCCCTCAGAGGCTACTTTTGGGTAGTGTACCTCTTGGTGAGAGGTCATTGACTGCTAGACATGCCTCTATGACACATTTGCCCACAGTTGGGCCTGCAGATCCTCCACACTCATTGTTTGCTGAAGCTGGTGTCCCAGCTGGTCCCATAAATGTTCGGCTGGTGATAAATCTGGCATCTGGGCAGTCCAAGGAAGTGTTGCAATCTGGTGGAGCCATTCCTGGGAAACCCTTGCTGTGTGTGGGCGAGCATTATCCTGCTGAGAAATGTCAGCTGGAAGCCCTGCCATGAGAGGCAACACGTGTGGCCGTAGGATGTCCTGCACATATCACTGATCTGTGAGTGTCCCTTGTATCACTACTAGGGGTGACCGGATCATCACACCAGCAGTTATGGCAGTGTGTCCCTCCACAAAAAGGCAAGATTGAAGTGTTCACCACAAGGCCTACATACTCAAACCTGACTGTCATCGGATCCCAAACGGAACCTGCATTCGTCACTAACTTAAGCAGTTTAAAAGGTTTACAGTCATTGCAAATTAATTTAATATGGAATAACATAAAAATGCACTTTTGTTTTAATAAAAAATAATGGTTTCTTCCATGTTGGATGTAATGACATGGATCAGGAGCAGAAGCAGACCTAATAGTTCATACAAATAATGTGGGTGTTTCTTTTTCAGTGAGTTGATTTAGTGATGTTTATTGCAAACACATACAGTGGTGCTTGAAAGTTTGTGAACCCTTTAGAATGTTCTATATTTCTGCATAAATATGACCTAAAACATCTTCAGATTTTCACACAAGTTCTAAAAGTAGATAAAGAGAACCCAGTTACACAAATGAGACAAAAATATTATACTTTTGGTCATTTATTTATGGAGGAAAATGATCCAATATTACATATTAGTGAGTGGCAAAAGTATGTGACCCTTGCTTTCAGTATCTGGTGTGACCCCCCCTGTGCAGCAATAACTGTAAACTAAACGTTTCCTGTAGCTGTTCATCAGTCCTGCACACCGGCTTGGAGGAATTTTAGCCCCATTCCTCCGTACAGAACAGCTTCAGCTCTGGGATGTTGGTGGGTTCCTCACATTAGCTGCTCGCTTCAGGTCCTTCCACAACATTTCCATTGGATTAAAGACTTGGCCATTCCAAAACATGAACTTTATTTCTTCTGTAACCATTCTTTGGTAGAACGGCTTGTGTGCTTAGGGTCGTTGTCTTGCTGCATGACCCACCTTCTCTCGAGATTCAGTTCATGGACAGATGTCCTGACATTTTTCCTTTAGAATTCTCTGATATCATTCAGAATTCATTGTTCCATCAATGATGGCAAGCCGTCCTGCCCAGATGCAGCAAAACAGGCCCAAACCATGATACTACCCACCACCATGTTTCACAGATGGGATAAGGTTCTTATGCTGGAATGCAGTGTTTTCCTTTCTCCAAACATAACGCTTTTCTTTTAAACCCAAAAAATCCCTATTTTGCTCTCATCCGTCCAACAAAACATTCTTCCAATAGCCTTCTGGCTCGTCCACGTGATCTTTAGCAAACTGCAGACAAGCAGCAATGTTCTTTTTGGAGAGCAGTGGCTTTCTCCTTGTAACCCTGCCATGCACACCATTGTTGTTCAGTGTTCTTCTGATGGTGGACTCATGAACATTAACATTAGCCAACATGAGAGAGGCCTTCAGTTGCTTAGAAGTTACCCTGGGGTCCTTTGTGGACCTCACCAACTATTACACACCTTGCTTCTTGGAGTGATCTTTGTTGGTCGGCCACTCCTGGGGAGGGTAACAATGGTCTGAATTTCCTCCATTTTGTACACAATCTGTCTGACTGTGGATTGGTGGAGTCCAAACTCTTTAGATGGTTTTTGTAACCTTTTCCAGCCTGATGAGCATCAACAACTCTTTTTCTGAGCTCCTCAGAAATCTCCTTTGTCCGTACCATGATACACTTCCACAAACAACATGTGTTGTGAAGAGCAGACTTTGATAGATCCCTGTTCTTTAAATAAAACAGGGTGCCCCCTCACACCTGATTGGCATCCCATTGATTGAAAAACACCTGACTCTCATTTCACCTTCAAATTAACTGCTAATCCTAGAGGGTCACATACTTTTGCCACTCACTAATATGTAATATTGGATCATTTTCCTCAATAAATAAATGACCAAGTATAATATTTTTGTCTCATTTGTTTAACTGGGTTCTCTTTATCTACTTTTAGGACTTGTGTGAAAATCTGATGATGTTTTAGGTCATATTTATGCAGAAATATAGAAAATTCTGAAGGGTTCACAAAACTTTCAAGAACCACTGTATACTCATCCTAAGTCCTAAGTCTAAAAAAATGTTGCAGTATGCCTCTGAGTATAAGCAGTGATTGTTAAATATATAACCATGTAAAGATCCAGACTAATGATGAACATCAAGAAAAGACTGAAGTTCTCTGGTTCAGAGATTAGCACTGAGCTTTTGTCCATGTCACTTATGCAGACTCTTAGATAATTACCTATAGGATCCCACCGTGCCACCTGTGGTTCCTCCAGGAAGATGACAGAATCAGGTAGAACAACACTGACCCCTACTGGTGAGGAGTGTGCATTGCTTTCTTCCTTCTCTGAGACGGAGCTCTGTACCTGGGATTGCTCTGGTGGATATGTGAAAACCTGGAGACCTGTGTCTAGGATCTGTGCACACACACACAGACACACACACACACACACACACACACACACACACACAGAAAGATTTATCATCCAGATCTCATTACTCATCCACTGAGGTCTCTTTCAGTGTGTGACATTCACCTCTCTCATGTCCCAGCTGTTAGCTGTGTGAGACTGGGGCGGGAGGTGAAACAAGTCAAAATAGAAGACTCCACCCAGGGGTGTGTACTGCTGCAGATCTACTATATGCACCTCGGCATGGGTTGACGCTGGTTCTGCAACAGCGGGGGTGGAGTCAGCCTCATCTGCTTCATCTGGTGAGTATTAAGTGTTAAAGGTTGGAGCCAAAGCCACATGTGAGATCACTTCTATCAAAACAACATTCAGCACTGTAAGCCTTACAAACATACTATAGGATCACAAGCATCACAATCCAATGCAGTCAAAACTCATGTCTTTTTTAAAGAATATCAAATGAACTCGTAGATAGATGAAAGGAAACTCTTGTTTCGGGGCCAGACAGGGCTTGCCAATGTCAGCGCATTCTGCATACTTGTGGGAGTGGGAGAAAGCGGAGTGTGGGATCCAACCTGTTCCTTCTCCAAAGGTCGTGATGATCTCCGAATGACCCTCTCCATCCTGTCCATGCCTTAGTGGAGAGCTCCTCCTCTCCCCTTTAGCTGACAGCAAACTGATAGCGCTCTAAAACACACACAAACATCTGCGTCATATCAACACATCTCTCCATCAAAATGTATGTAGACACCCTTACTAATACCTGAACTTGGTTATGCTCATTTCTAAAATGTGCATATTACACACACAGCCACACAATCACCAAAGATGAACGTACAGTGGTGCTTGAAAGTTTGTGAACCCTTTAGAATTTTCTATATTTCTGCATAAATATGAGCTAAAGAACACTGTTAATATTGGATCATTTTCCTCAATAAATAAATGACCAAGTATAATATTTGTGTCTCATTTGTGTAACTGGGTTCTCTTTATCTACTTTTAGGACTTGTGTGAAAATCTGATGATGTTTTAGGTCATATTTATGCAGAAATATAGAACATTCTAAAGGGTTCACAAACTTTCAAGCACCACTGTAGACCATAGAATAGTTTTGTACTTTCAGTGTGCTAATGTCATAGGATGCCTACTGTATTAATTAAACCATATCTCTCCCCCTGATTGCCCATTTTACAAAGGTGATTTAAGTGACTTTGAATGGGGCATGGTTGTTATCTACTGGAATTTCCACACACAGACATCTCTAAGGTTTAAAGAGAACGGTCTAAACAAGAGAAGTATCCAGTGAGTGGCAGTTCTCTATGCAGCAATGCCTTGTTGATGCCAGAGGTCAGAGGAGACTAGCCAGACTGGTTACAACCACGTATTCAGAAGAACATCTCTGAATGCACAACACGTTGAACCTTAAAGCAGATGCGCTACTGCAGCAGAAGATCACACCCGGGTGCCAGTCCTGTCAGCTAAGAGCAGGAAAGTGAGTCTACAGTACATTCACGCTCTCAGAAATCGGACGACAGTAGAGTCTCAGTTTCTGCTGTAACATGTGGATGGTAGGGTCAGAATCTGGCATAAACAACATGAAGGTATTTATCCAACCTATCAGTGGTTTATGCTGCTGGTGACAGCGACATTAAATAAATCCGGATAAATAAATGGCCACAGCCTACCTGAGTGCTATTGCTGACCATGTCCTTCTCTTTATGAATACAGGGTTCTGTCTGTGTAGGTGTGGGATTTCCCCAGGTTTCCTCCCACATTCCAAAGCCATTAGGTTAATTGGTCTCTTTACGTTGTCCTAGAGTGAGTGCCCAAGCTCTGTATACGGTGCCAGTCCAAGCTCAGAAGGGCATCCAGCACGATAAAATGCCACTATGTCTGCTATGCACATCAGATCCTCTGTGAAAGAAGTAGAAAAACATCAAATTCACAATCCTTACCTTCTTTCCTTCAGATTGAATTGACTGCAGATCGTCTTCCATTTCCTCCGGCCTTCCCTGCCAGTCATGTTTTCTTTTCATCTCTGCACCAGTCAGTGAGTTTGGGTCCTCGGTGAGTGGGATTTCTGCTTCCACTACTTCCCTGTTAAGCTTCTTATATTTCACTTGTGCATGGTAACTCAGGTGGCTTAGGTGGTCATAACGAGTATGCAGGAACCGCACAGCAACGTCACTCACGGCCAGGTCTTTGGGCAGCTCAAAACCGAGCCCCACCTCCTTAAAAGTGTAGCCTTTGAATCTACAGTAAAAAAGCACACATAGTAACGCACTGACCTGTCGGAAGCAGCAGTACCAGCAAAATAGTAGTAAACTGAGTAGCATAAGCAGTGGTAGTAGTTTCAGCATTAGTAAGAAATACTAGGTTGCAGCAGTAACAGCATTAGCAGGTACTTGGGCATCACAGTGCCAGTTTGCTGGGCCACTGCAGAGTCCCAGGGTGGAGAGCCATGAAAGGGGAGGATCATCCCTATGCAACCCTCGCCAGTCCCTATGACAGACTAGCATACCGTCCTGGACATGCTTCCACTTGTGCTCAACAAAATCTGGTATGGGCCCAGGACCCCGGGCAAAGCTGAAAGAAACAAACTCAAATGATATACATTAGGATGGGAGACCCACCAACCTCGGGTTTTTGTTGAGGTTCGCCCACATGCACAGAGTGACATTATCATCTTGAACTATCATTTGCATGTTACTCGTCTCGATGTCGAAAGCCGATTTTGAACACTGAAACAGACACATAATATTATCAATAAGAGACTCTAGGCACCAGGTTGTGGGCTGTATGGGTCATTTAGGACAGGTTTTGTTGTAGATATTCTCATGTACCTTCAGGATTTCGTCAGTGGCCAGCTGGAGCTTGCCATGAATGAGTTGCTGCAGGGTCAGAAGTGTGTCCTGATACATCTGAACAACACTAGGCTGTTTCTCCCCACTCAAAAGAAGCTCCAATTCCTCTGTTAACTGAACAGGGAGAAGAAACAGTGCTCTTAAAGAGGTGGTACAAACATAGCTTATAATGGGATCTAAGAGGAGTGGACAGGTTTTGGCTGGACTCACCCGCAGGGCCAGTGCGCACTGTTGCAAAACTGGCTGGATCTGCACTTCTGGGTCCTCCTTCCATAGACTGATGAAGGTATTTATCTCAGGTTGAACTATGGGATTTGGACTGCCATCACAATTCATATATCGATCCCACTAAAGAGGGCAGGTTAGGGTTAGGGTTAACTATCTTCGACTAAAACTTCAGTTCTGATCTTATGTTAGTTTCAGCTTTTCTAACATTATCTTGAAAGGGAGGATACAATATACCTTTTTGGATTAGTAGTAGTGGACAAGCACAGTATCAACAAAACTACAATAAGATCTTTGTGATTAGACTTTTCCCACTGGTCCATAAAATCAAGCATGCAACTATGTATTCTCAATAGACAAACACTAGTAGAGGAATAGTTCGGAATGGTTTTGAAGTTCTGAGTGATTCTCAGCACCCCGATGTCGTAGGATGCCAGCATTTTGTCAAATTTCAGCCTTTCCAACATTGCCTCCCTCAACTGTGCTGTAACTATGAGATGGACATGTCTATGAGCAATGTCGCAGCAAGGAGCTAGACAAGCTTGCAGAATAGTGTACATAAGAATGATCTGCATTTGGGTACAACACTTTTTTCTTGAATTGCACATATCATTGAAAAATCTAGTACCTTGGCTTTCTCCCTCGATGAATCCTCCCATGTGTTAACTGCATTCTGGTTCTCCTCCAGGATGGACTGCAGTTCGTTTAGCTCTGCTTCCCTCCTCTCCCTGTCCTATTACAAAGACAAGCCGGAACAATTATCCCCAAAAAAGCATAAACATGGGAAAGATGTGCTGCTGAGGCCCTTGCACCCCATACATGTGTATAGCATTCTGAATTGAGAAGTAACTTTAAAAAATTCATAATAGTTCAGATAAATACAAATACAAATACCGCTAGAGCAGTCAAAAGACCGGGCGCTGTTGTTGACACATAACGGTCGCTAGATGGCGCCAAATACAAACACACAATAAACCGGACACGAAAGTGCTTGGTGCTGGAGAAGTAGGGAGCTTTCTTTCTGAAATTACTGCATGATGTATTTGAAACGACTACATGTTATTTGACGAACGTCGAATGTAATTGAAATTGAACATTTTTAAATTTTACAATAAATAAATATTCCATGAGTTGATCTCTTAAATTACATAGAATTAATAGCTCTCAATGTCTCAGAAAAGCTAATGTGAATCAATGGCTTCATATCTCGTTTAATCACCTGTGAATTGCCCTGAAAGGATATTATATGCACCACTCTATGCTCTAGATACGGTATAGACATTGAAATACTTGTCAGCTTGGTAGCCATAATTATGTACTGCTGAATAGGATCTATTTTTTTGACTGGGTCTTACCTTTAACTCGAGCTTCAGTCTTTCCTCTTCTATCTTCTGTTCTCTCTCTGACCTCTCCTGTTCTGCTTGTGCAGCAGCTAGAAGAGCCTCCTCTGCCACACATACATACATTACAATATGTCAAACATTAGGGATATGCCTATCTTACCTGTCAGATAAGATAACACTGGAATCTTATCGGTCACATCTACACTCCTGTACTTAGATGGTCAAAAGAATGTGGACATCTCATTATCACACCCTTAGGTGCTTGTGTAACATCTCATTTTGACCTCACTGGCATTAACATGGAGTTGCCCCTATCGCCTGTTTGCAGCTATTATAGTCACCACTCTTTTGAGAAGGCTTTTCACTTGATTTTGAAACAGGTCTAGAGGGAGTTACTGCCACCCATGTTCCAGGGTGATAAGGCCTGACTCACAGATGCTGTTTCAAATCATTACAAAGGTGATCATTGGGATTAATGGGATTCGTGCTAGCCGGCTTTTTACCCACACCAGGAAACAATATGCCCTAGATGATGCTGTAGGCTGGTGCATTAACATTTCCCTTCAGTAAACAAGGGGCCCAAGAAAAAACATATAAAACTGGACCAAGTTTATTATTCCATCTTCCTCTAAGCTTCACTTGCCACCATGGACACTGGCAGGTAGTGTTGTCCTTGCAGTTGCAAGAAGCCATCAGGCTGACAAATGGTGAAGTGGAATGCTGCAATACAGCGTGCACTGTTCCAGAGTCCAATGTGCTATACTCCACTCTCACCAGCATCTGGCATTATGAATGTGATGTGTCTGGTACTGGCTACTTGTGACTGCTCTGTCATAAAAACACAATCCATTAAGCTCCTGATAAACAATCATTGGTCTATAGATGCAGTAAGTAGTTTGTATTCCAACGCAGGACAAATGATTTTTACATGCTACATGTTACACTCCATTGGTTTGAAGGTCATTTCCAGCTGCTGGAAACAGCAGTTCCTAAAAGCCTGAGTTCATATTCTAGATGAGACTTGCAATTGGAACGCTGGGCACTGGATGGGAACTGCTCACACCACTCAGCCTAAGACATCACACGAGTATTGTTTTATGTTAAATAAAACATGAGATATGCTACACAAGGAATGCCGAAAGTGCTATTAAATATGGCTAACATAGTTTAATATTAGGGTTATACACGCAAACTCCACACAGGCCAAGTCCAAGGTTGGGATCAAACTGGAGATGCCGGACCTGTGAGGTGGCCACACTAACCACTGCGCCACTGGACCACTACATGATTTCTAAGTAATAATAATAGTTTCAGGAGAAAACACATCACACCACAAGCAGGCTTTGAGCAGGGATTTTGGGGGGATATTTAACCTCCCTCCAAACTTTGCGACACCATCAGGCACCAGATGAATTGCTGTGTCAGCTGTGAGACTGGTCTTAACGATGCAAACTTGACCTCACAGGCATGTTCCAAAATGGAAAGCCTTCTTAGAAAAGTGGTAACTCCAAAATAAACCCACATTAATACCCATTAATACATTTTGTATCTATTTTTGGGAGACTTTGGCTTTACTCTGTACTCTTGACCATGAAGCCTGGATGTGGAAATAACCAGGTTTGGGCCTACACAACAATCAGCGAAGAACTGCCCTAAAAGTGGCAGTAAATGGTGCATGGTCATACCTTCCACTTTGCATTTTCGCTCTTCCTCCTCTCTCTGTAGCTTCTCCTTCTCTGTCTTGCTGACCTTCTTTCCTTTCTTATTGGCAGACTTCAACCATATTAGCATGTGTGACCATGTAAGGGGTGATATTAAAAAGGAGAGGTCAGATTTTTGGGTGTTTGTAGAAGTTTCAGCACCAGAGTTATTCATTTAATTAAATAGTGAACAAAACAACACATGGAAGTGCCTTAACTCCCTCTACATCATATGGACGAAAGTATTGGGACACCTACACATTACACCTGCAGGAGCATTTATTAGTCCATGTCATGAAGCTCCCGGTGTACAGTTTTAGTGCTGATGATAATAACACCAGAGGAGGTTTGGAACTCCAGAGTGTTGGTGACTTTTACCCACTCAGTGACCTCACTCTGTCACATGCTGCCTGACGATGGTGCCTGAGTTGCTGTGGCTGCAAAATGCTTAAACTTTTCAGTAATACCACTCAGAGTTGATCGTGGAATATCAATCCTGGAATTTCCCAAACTGACTTGTTACAATGGTGGCATCCTATTACAGTACCAGGTTTGAATTCAGTGAGCTCTTTAGAATGACCCATTCCTTCACAAATGTTTGTTAAGGCACACTGCATGGTTAGGTGCTTGGTTTACACACCAGTGGCAATGGGACTGAATGAAACACCTACATTCAGTGATTAAGAGGTGTTTCCCAATACTACTGTCCATATAGTGAGTGTACGTGTAAAAGCAGGCATACGGAGCTTCCTATAAAGCATTATCTAACCTCAGAGACAGGTTTGTAACTACTTCGGTTGAAATTGAGGTTAGAACTGTATTGTGAGTAAATCGCGATTGGAGTATCGCACATCCCTACATACACAAAATAGCCGGTGATTGTACTGATGGATTTTGCTTCATATTGTTCACCCTGAAACTTTCTAAACCCAGTGAAACGTCGATCATTTAGTCCATAGAATCCCTGAGGCTCAGGAGGACAGCGACACGAATGAGAATTTGGTTGAGAAATGAACAAGGAATTCGGATCTATAAACGATACATGCACACGTGACACTCTACAGGCAGATTTCATGCACATGCTGAATTATTATAATATTACCATTGATATCTTCTGGTTTACTTACCATAATACGACTTCAGAGCCGAAAGTATTTAGCGTCCACTTACCATAGCAACGATACACCGTGGAGCGTGTCAGCACACAGGGTTGCCAGATTGAGTTCACCAAGTCAACCAATTCAAGTCAGAAACAATTTTCTATTAAGTAGGGTGTTTCTAGAGTACTTGTCCAACTGGGAAACACATCATAGAGGGGCACAGCTGTACCCCTCTGCATGCCAATCAGTCATATGGGCACAACTGTGCATCGAAATAAGCTTGTGTTTAACACTAAATAATATGTTTTATCAGTTGCATTAAAGTTGCTTATGCTAACGTAACTGATGTTTAATGAATGCATTTGCTTTAGCGGTCTAATACGTACTTTTGGTAAGTTATACGGTTAAATGTGGCTAGCCAAACCACATAGCTATGAGCTATCATTACCTTGTCTACTTTCTTTTAAATATTTCTGGATGTCCATTACTCCACGCAAAATTCTGAAAGAAACTGCCTCTGGCTGAAAGTGTTAGCCACTCACTCAGATGCTGGGGCATTGTGGGAAATGTAAAGAGGCTGCACGTCGTGCCCTGTAGTTCTGCTCAGCAACCCAGGATCAACTTGATTTTTGCCACTGTGATTTTAGTGGGGTTTTAGTCTTGCTGTGACGAGCTTGGACTCAAACCCGGGTCTCTGGTACTGTGGGGACGGTTAGGTGGGTAGCACTGCTGCTTCACAGTAAGAAGGTTTTGGGTTCAATTCCAGGGTGGAGCGACCTGGGTCTTTTTTGTGTGGAGTCTGCATGTTCTTCCCAGTACTCCAATTTCCTCCCACAGTCCAAAGACATGCGTGTTAGGTTCATTGATTACACCAAATTGTCATTGACTTGACGCGACATTAAATAAACCAAATAAACAAACTCTTGAGCTGTGAGCGGTAACCAATTCTTTATAAGCACAGTTTTTATGTACATTAAATACATTTTAAAAGAAAATAGAACAGTAGCCGTTGTAATAGACAGCAGAGGTCCGGCATAGCCTATTAAGTCCCAAGAGATGTTCGAAAACACACGTAAACATTCCCTCTTTAATTCGAGACTCAGACACTCTACAAATTTTTAAGTCTAGGCTAAAGACATACCTATTTGCGCAGGCTTTTGACTAGATTTAGACCAGGTTGCATGGCTTGGGTCACTGGGGCCGGAGTCTGGAGACATGTCTGGCCTGCCTGCCTTGTCCGTTAGCCGGCAGTGTCAGGTGGGCGGTCTGGGTGAAAACTGGGCTTCGGTCCTCGTGATCTTGACTCGTGCATCCTTGCCTTAGACTAAGGGCAGAGCTGGGGGGTCATAGTCAAAGAGTCTTATGGTGATCAGAGACGTTGGGTTGCTGTCTTCTGCCTCCCGTGGGGGTTGCCAATATCTCATGTGATCCCTCTTGGCTGTGTTACCTACCAGTTCTCCTCTTTCTAGCTATGCTGCTATAGCTAATGCTGCCGGGGTCTCATGCTACACTTGGCATCAGTGATTGACATGGCATCAGTGATTGTTAATAGACACTGTGCTCTTAATCAATAACTAATTACATTTTCTGTTTTCTCTCCGAGCTGTGTTCCGGTACCAGTTCCTGCCCCACATATGATGTTCATCCGCTTAAGCTTCACTCAACTTGTTTCCATCATCAGCCCCAGCCCCACCATACCCGGGCCACACCAGAGGGCAGTAACCCTCACCCTCCTCCGGTTATCTTTGGAAGAAGTTCCGCCAACAACTTTCCTGATTAGACTCAGGATCCTGGAGTGCCTCTGTGTATTGGACTACTTAATGCCGATGTGTATCTTTTACATTTTATTCGAACTATGACTCCATGACTTTTTAGATAAATTAGTTTCATTCTTACATTTATCATCCGCCCAAGGAGGTTGGGTCCCTTTTTGAGTCTTGGTCCTCCCAAGGTTTCTTCCTCAGAACACTAAGGGAGTTTTTCCTTGCCACTGCCGCCCTAGGTTTGCTCAATTTGGGATTGGACGTAGATATTATATATGTATGTAGCCTACTGTTTGCCCTCCCGCCCTGTGCCCATACGTTCAGCACCTCTCCTTGTCCACTGCTAAGTGCCACGCGTTAGCCTAACTTGCAAATAAATTAAAATGTATAACATTTATAAAAACACTGTAAACATAATGTACAAATGTACAAACAAACAGAAGCACTATTTGGGAGACAGAATTAAAACGTGAACATGGTCTTGAAAATTCTTCTTAGCCGTTGTTTTAAACTGTCCACTATCCATGTAACAACGGAGAGGTTTACGTTGGGTTCAATTCGTCCTCTGGTAGTCAAAAACAAGGAGGTTATGTTCGCTTCTTAGGCAATATATTTTAGAAACGCAAGATGGCGCTGTCTGACTCTTAATAAGTAAAGCAACAGGTGGGTGGTTATGTGATCCTGTGTGATCCTCAGTGAGCAATTTTACAATCCCATAGTGTAATGCTGCATCATGCACTATGGATGTATACAATAACCATATTTAGAGTATGCCCTTGTATGCAGTACTATTTGACTATAAAGACCTAAAAACATTTAATAAAAATGTTATAACAGACTTCTTGGCAGATTCAACCATTTATTTGGACGATTGCACACACAGATTTGCAGATTGGATCAGTCCATTAATGAACAATGATTGCAGTGCAGGATTTTACAAACCAACTGGGTCTATAGATTCCTAAACAAAACATTATGTAAGAAATGTTATGAGAAACTTTCCCAGTTGCCCATTGGCTTAATCTCCTCCGGAACAAACAACCCTTAAACTACCTCATAACCTACTGTAAAACTGTTCTGGTTCAACACTGAAACTCTATCCTTCTTCAGCAGTCACTACCTGGATGCTTAAGGGATCTTTGCAATGATCCTTTAAACTGCATTTCTATGTGAGTAAATTCAGGTAGTGGAATGCCTAATTTATTGTATGGAAGTTTGTTTTAAGATTCAAAGCTATATAATTACAACCTCACAAATAATGCACACTCGCCTTAAGAAAATGGAGAAAAGACATCAAATCTAAAAGCGAATGAGGCTGAATTCAGCACGAGCAGGGATCAGATCACATTTTTAAAGCAGCAGCAGCAGCAGTTTATTGATTTATATGGGGCTGTAATTGCTTCAGTGTGTTCTGGATAACTCCCCCGTAATTGAGGCCTGGCAGAGCATGGTTCCTTGGACACAGCCAGACAGTGGGGAGAGAGGCACCCCACCCACCTACCTTGTGCCAGGCAGCAACAAGAGAGACGCAAGTCCCACTGCCATCTTCAGTATCTGAACTTTACTTCTAAGACTTCTTAATGACGTCTTAAATTTAAGGAACGGAGTATAAATGAAAAGGAAATAAAAAAATTAAAACATCATGGTTCATGATGATGAGAAACCAGCATGAGCAGTCAGCATTCTATTATTTACATGGTGCTTGCTGTTCCTGTCTGGTAAGAGGTGAAAGATTAAAAGATGAATAAAGATGAAGGAATTGGATGGGTGGTATTTTATATATGCTGGTGACCTGATTTCAGAATTAAAGTAGTCAGTGTTTATCTAGGACCCTTGGGCCCGTCTCAACGACCATCCCATTTTGACATCTATATGCTGTGTTTGTAGATGTTAATAATGTAGCTGCAGTTTGTCTATTGAAACTGGCTGGAGTTTTTAAGCAGTTAACACCATGATTCACTAAAATCCACAATCCGTCTTTGTGTCTCTTATGTAATGGCACCATGGCTGATGTGTTTCCAGACAAGTTTCATTAGGATGAATAAGAACCCAGTTAATTTGGCCACCTTCTAATTCAGAAAACTAGCATGATCATCCATCACTGGAGATTTGGAATGGAGTTTGGTCACAGGGTCCAGTGTGTTCTCAGTGTACTAGAAAGAGCATCATGGATTAGGTGTCCATGGCAGAGCAACAGCGAACAAGCTGTTCATTCATTCATTCATTCATTCATTCATTCATTCAGTTTTACGCCTGCTTTATACAATTCAGTGTTGCGGGGAAGCTAATCGGTAACCAGCCCTAGACTCTGTTACAGGGCACATGCACACACATATTCACTCACTCACTCTTGAACTCTAGAGATGCCAAATATCCTCACCCATGGCTTTTGGATGTGGTAGGAAATCAGAGTAACTGGAGAAAACCACACAGACATGGCTAGAACATGTAAAGTCCCCAAATCAGGGACCTCTGGAGCTATCACCGTGGCTCCTTGCCACCCATTAAGGGGCTGGACTATGGACCAAAAGATCCTGGGTTCAAATCCCACCTCTGCCACTGTTGGGTCCTTGAGCAAGACCCTTAACCCACAATTGATTGGATTGTAACAATTGTAATTGCTACGATCGTATGTGCAGCATACAGATATTGCTGTTGTGTAGATGTTTACACACTTTGTAACACTTTGATGTTTACACACGCCATGCAGTGTACCACAGCCTACACCACGTCAAAAGGAGGTGAAGACATACAGATGCACACAGACATGCAGTGGTTCTATATAAGTTTGTGAAACCTTTGGAACATGCAGTTATGTCTGTAATTACAGGTGTCATCTGATCACTCACTGGGTCTTGCCACAAGAGGATGTAAAAGTGCCTCCCTTGCTGCCCTATAACAGACTCTCAAAGGCTACTTTTGGGTAGAGTCCCTCTTGGTGAGAGATCGTTGACTGCCAGACATGCCTCTATGATGTACTCAAATACATTCTGTGCAGTTGACAGACTTTGAGAGTGGGCACATCCTTGGACTGAGAGAAGCAGGGCAGTCATTTCGATGCATTACTCGCCATCTAGGGCGTTCTGACCAAGCTGTTGGGAGGTGTTGGGAGCACGGCATGCACACATAGCAAACAGGCTCTGGATGGCCCAGACAGACCACCAGTAGAGAGGATCATTTAATCTGCTGACAAGCACAAACAGCTCCCATAGTATTGTTGTCCACCATCCAGACATAGGGGGCACATTCAATACACACCCCTGGCTCTGCCTGGACCATTTCCAGGTGCTTAGCAGAAGGAAATCTTCTGTCATTGCGCCCAATGTGTGTCCTGCCATCGACAGCCAGCCACCATCGCCTTTGTTTCATGCCAGAGAAACCTGGACTGCTCTGGACTGAAACTGTATTGTCCTAAGCAAGGTATTCGGGCTCTGTTTGGGATCGGATGATGGTCGAGTTTGAGTATGGAAGCCTCATAGTGAACGCTTCAATCCTGCCTTTGTTGTGGAGTAACACACTAAACCAACTGCTGGTGTGATGGTCTAGGGAGACATCACATATGGATCACTCCTAGTAGTGATACAAAGGACACTAACAACTCAGCGATATGTGCAGGACATCCTGCGGCCGCATGTTGCCTCTCATGGCAGGGCTTCCACCTGACATTTTTCAGCAGGATAATGCTCGACACACAGCAAGGATTTACCAGGAATGTCTCCGGCAGAATGCAACACTTCCTCGGCTTGCCCTGTCAATAGATTAATTCCAATCAATCAGCTGGGATTCCAGCTTCATCAACCTATGAGTGTACAGGATCTACAGGCCCAGCTGCTACATCTGTGGGCGGATGTAATCTGCTTGCCTCCATGCCCATCCATATCTCACTTTGTATCCAGGCTAGAGGTGGCCCAACAGGGTGCTTGAGCCTACTTTCAGTTGTAAAGTTTTCCGCAATAAATTTTTCCATTTGCTGTAATATTGTATCACTTACACATATCATCATTACATTCACACATATAAAAGTTTCATTCAATTAAAACAACTCCTTCTGGGTAAGATTTTTTTTGTCAATGAGTGTATTATATTTGATCCAATATTACATATCTTTAAGTGGCAAAAGTATGGGAACCTCTGGAATTAATTCGAAGGTGAAATTAGAGTCAAGAGTTTTCAATCAATGGGATGACCATCAGGTGTGAGGGGGCACCCTGTTGCATTTAAAGTACAGGGATCTATCAAATATGATCTTCACAACACATTTGTGGACTTGAATCACGACATGAACAAAGGCGATTTCTGAGGAGCTCAGAAAAAAGATTAGTTGATGCTCATCAGGCTGAAAAGTTTACAAAACCATCTCTAAAAAATTTGACCTCCACCAATCCACAGTCAGGCAGATTGTGTACAAATTCAAGACTATTGTTTCCCACCCCAGGAGTGGTCAACCAACAAAGATCACTCAAAGACCAAATTGTATAATAGTCCGTGAAGGCACAAAGGAACCCACAAAGGAATTCTTTGGATGAGACCAAAATAAACCTTTATGGTTTCACTGAGAAACATTATGTCTTGAGAAAGGAAAACACTGCATTCCAGCATAAGACCCTTATCCCATCTGTGAAACATGGTGGTGGTAGTATCATGGATAGAGCCTGCACCAAATATGTAACATTTATTTTTATTATGTACTTTTTATTTAGTAAGTCCTTGAGTCTGACAAGACATGGATTAGTAATTAGTGTATACCATAATGATAAAGTAAATACAACAGTGAATACAGTTCAGATTTACATAGTCAGTCAGACCAGGAATAATTAGTTAAACCAATCAACCACTGCACTCTAAAGGTACCTTGTGCTTTCCTTAGCTTTTTTCCTTCACTCTCACATTGCTTAGCACAACTGTCTTTGTTACTGGCAAGATTTCTTACTGAGGCATATCACAGTGATGATATGATGCTATGGCCTATGCTTTACTCTCAGCTCTGTGGTCTTTGACTTTTTGGCTTCCTGGCTTCAAGGCTGGTTCTCCTGGTCATCAGGTTCATGGAGGCCAGCAGACAGGCTTCTACAGGACAGAATATGCACTGCTGGCAGACTGTAGGTGTTACTCACAGATACATGCATTAGAGCACAAAGTAGGGATGAAAACAGGAAGGTCACACCTGCCGATCAAACACAAACAGACACTTGAGTCGCTGGTTAGACTACAGCGTTTCTTCAGTACGTGCAATGGGTATCATGAATGTGTCACCACTGAAATAATAATTTCATAATACCATAATTCCTTTCAACACTTGGCTACTGCACCCCTCACCATAATAAAAGTTGCAACTATTTCAGGAAGTAATTTCACCAGTTTCTTAAATAGCGCCCTTCAATTTGAGCTCCTACAAGATGTGCATTCTAGCCAGAGTTTGTAGGTGACAGTCACAGGGTATAACATGTTGTTCCAGATAATCTCACAATACAGTGGTGCTTGAAAGTTTGTGAACATTTTAGAATTTTCTATATTTCTGCATAAATATGACCTAAAACATCATCAGATTTTCACACAAGTCCTAAAAGTAGATCAAGAGAACCCAGTTAAACAAATGAGACAAAAATATTATACTTGGTCATTTATTTATTGAGGAAAATGATCCAATATCACATATTAGTGAGTGGCAAAAGTATGTGAACCTCTAGGATTAGCAGTGAATTTGAAGGTGAAATTAGAGTCAGGTTGTTTCAATCAATGGGATGCCAATCAGGTGTGAGTGGGCACCCTGTTTTATTTAAAGAACAGGGATCTATCAAAGTCTGCTCTTCACAACACATGTTTGTGGAAGTGTATCATGGTACGAACAAAGGAGATTTCTGAGGAGCTCAGAAAGAAGAGTTGTTGATGCTCATCAGGCTGGAAAGGGTTACAAAAACCATCTCTAAAGAGTTTGGACTCCACCAATCCACAGTCAGACAGATTGTGCACAAATGGGAGGAGGAAATTCCAGACCATTGTTACCCTCCCCAGGAGTGGCCGACCAACAAAGATCACTCCAAGAGCAAGGATGCATTGCAACAATGGTGGGCATTGGCAGGGTTTCAGGAGGAAAGCCACTGCTCTCCAAAAAGAAACATTGCTGCTCGTCTGCAGTTTGCTAAAGATCCCGTGGACGAGCCAGAAGGCTATTGGAAGAATGTTTTGTGGATGGATGAGACCAAAACAGAACTTTTTGGTTAAAAAAAAAAAAAGAAAGCGTTATGTTTGGAGAAAGGAAAAACACTGCATTCCAGCATAAGAACCTTATCCCATCTGTGAAACATGGTGGTGGTAGTATCATGGTTTTGGGCCTGTTTTGCTGCATCTGGGCAGGACGGCTTTGCCCTCATTGATGGAAGAATGAATTCTGAATGATATCAGAGAATTCTAAAGGAAAATATCAGGACATCTGTCCATGAACTGAATCTCAAGAGAAGGGTGGGTCATGCAGCAAGACACGACCCTAAGCACACAAGCCGTTCTACCAAAGAATGGTTACAGAAGAATAAAGTTCATGTTTTGGAATGGCCAAGTCAAAGTCCTGACCTAAATCCAATGGAAAATGTTGTGGAAGGACCTGAAGCAGCTAATGTGGAGGAAACCCACCAACATCCCAGGGCTGAAGCTGTTCTGTACGGAGGAATGGGCTAAAATTCCTCCAAGCCGGTGTGCAGGACTGATCAACAGCTACAGGAAAACGTTTAGCTGCAGTTATTGCTGCACAGGGGGGTCACACCAGATACTGAAAGCAGAGGCTCACATACTTTTTCCACTCACTAATATGTAATATTGGATCATTTTCCTCAATAAATAAATGACCAAGTATAATATTTTATCTCATTTGTGTAACTGGGTTCTCTTTATCTACTTGTAGGACTTGTGTGAAAATCTGATGATGTTTTAGGTCATATTTATGCAGAAATATAGAAAATTCTAAAGGGTTCACAAACTTTCAAGCACCACTGTATTTATAATTGCTTTAAGAACTAGTGATTTGGTTAGCCAGTCAATGATTCAGTGAAATCTTTTCACGAGTCTTTTTTCACAATAACATCCGTGCAATCAAACCTATGTCCCCCCGTAAATGTTTTCACGTCTTGCACTCACCTTAAGTATGGACGACAGCTATGTGGAACCTATAAACACTGACCAATACAGCACTACACTTTCAGTTACAGCTCCATAACTAACAGGTGTCTTATGCCACAGGTGTGGATCGAATCAGAGAAGTTGAGTATTGGGAACCAGAATGCTACCAATTGAGCCACTTTGGTTCTAGTCATGCCTCTGGTGAAGAGAGGTCAGACAAAGAGTTGTGTCAGGTTGATGGCTGTGTGGATCCTTCCAAATGTCCACGTGAGGGCTCCTCGCACTTGTGTACTAGCCCAGGGGTCACTGGCATCAGTGAGCATATTTTCAGATTTTCTGTATTATGTAGGAATAATGCAGACACTTTGTATTAAGTCATCTGAGCTTCTATTTGGCAGCTGATTTTCAGTTAGAGTCAGCATCTGATGTCTCTCGTGTCAAACTCCAACAATAGCATTGATTCCAATTTTCCCTAATACCAATTTTTCATGAAAGGAAAACCTTTCAACATATTTGTCACTGGTTTTCAACCTCGTCACCAACATCATCAGGGAAGAAATGGATTTGTGAATGCAGAAAGCCATTGCACTTCATGGCTTTAAACGCGTTGTCAATCACCTCAATGTAGTTTGGTGCTGTTGAGTTGACAGTAAAATTCTAAACAACATCCATAAATGCTATACATTTTCTCTGCCCCCACTAGTAAATCTTCAAACTCCCTATCACTGATGACCTGTCTGATTTGTGGACTAACAAAAATGCCTTAATTAATCCTGTCATTATTTATGCTGTCTCAGTCAGCAACATCCATCTTCTTCTTGGTTCATATTTCATAGTTTAATCTGATTTTTAAATGACAAGCAGGCAGAAATATATTTGTTGGGTCAGCAAGTGGATTATGCACCAACCTTTTTCTGTCATGGAACAAAATGCTTACGGAGTGGCCAGTTATTTTTTAATATAATGTGATCCTTTAGCACTGCTATCCCCATTGAATCTCTAAAAATACACCATTTTAGGGGTCATGAATATAAACCTAAAGCCCAAACAATCTATCCTTGTCAGTGAAGAAACAAAGGTTGTCAACCTTTGTAAAGTTTGTCAAATGTTCTGGATTGTTCCAAAAGATAGACAGCAGACTGCACCTTTTCAGTCTTGAACCTAGTACTTCTGCTTGTGCCAGGTCATTTAATTCTGACTGCGTTATCAAATGAGGATAACCCTGCATAAAGGATTCAACAACTGGATCAGTGTCACTTTCCTCATCTGGTTCATGCGTTGCAGCATATTCATCTTTCTCATCTAGGCCCCATGTCTCTGGTGGTTTCAGTACTAGTAAACTGTCATCATGTGGCAATGTTCTGATGGCTGAAGGCATTCCCAATCATGCCTAAAACAACATTTGCTGCCCAGGTACCAAAGTAGCTTTGGTAAGTCCAGCTTTTGGGAAATATACTTCTTAAGCAAAGTCCAGTTTCAGACTTAAATGGGAATGGGAACATGATGGGAAATCACATAAATAGGTTATATCTACAAAATGGTGTGTGATTTAAAGTGTTTTTCATGATCAGCAGCCCAAAATCCATCAAATAATCCCAAATGTTTTCAGGAAGCACAACAGCTGTTGGCCAGTCTAATGTTTACTGTGCATTTTTGTCTTACATGTACATTTCTGTGATTATGGAAAGTGATATTTGTTCCAGAAACACACTATGATAGTAAGGAGTCATGTAGTGGTGAAGTGAGCTTATCCTTGAAGATTCACACTCTTTGTCTGTGCTTGCGTGACACTCTTCTTACATCATGCACACTGTGCTCTGGAAGAGAGCATTTGCTCTGACCCACTTTTGCTAAAGTCTGTGTTTGCTATGACCCATACTGTTTATTTAAAGAAAGAAAGAAAGACAGACAGACAAAAAGAAAGAAAGAAAGAAAGAAAGACAGACAACTGTGACTATAGTGTTTTAGTTTATAACTTGTTTTAAGAAATATTCCTGATTTTTTTAATATATGCTCAATCCACCAGTTGCATACACTACAGTGGGGCAAAAAGTATTTAGTCAGTCACTGATTGTGCATGTTCTCCTACTTAGAAAGATGAGAGAGGTCTGTAATTTTCATCATAGCTACACTTCAACTATGAGAGACAAAATGAGAAAAAAAATCCAGGAAATCACATTGTAGGATTTTTAAAGAATTTAATTGTAAATTATGGTGGAAAATAAGTATTTGGTCAATAACAAAATTTCAGCTCAATTCTCAATTAAACATAACTTTTGTTTTCAATGACAGTGGTCAAATGTCTTCACCACATTGGCACACACTGTAGCTGGTATTTTGGCCCATTCCTCCATGCAGATCTCCTCTAGAGCAGTGATGTTTTGGGGCAACACGGACTTTCAACTCCCTCCACAAATGTTCTATGGGACTGAGGTCTGGAGACTAGGCCACTCCAGGACCTTGAAATGCTTTTTACGGAGCCACTCCTTTGTTGCCCGAGCGGTGTGTTTGGGATCATTGTCATGCTGGAAGCCCCAGCCACGTTCCATCTTCAGTGCTGTCACTGATGGAAGGAGGTTTTGGCTTAAAATCTCACCATACATGGCCCCGTTCATTCTTCCCTTAACACGGATCAGTCGTCCTGTTCCCTCTGCAGAAAAACAGCCCCAAAGCATGATGTTTCCACCCCCATGCTTCACAGTAGGTATGGTGTTCTTGGGATGCAGCTCAACATTCTTCTTCCTCCAAACACGACGAGTTGAGTTTTTACCAAAAAGTTCTATTTTGGTTTCATCTGACCACATGATATTCTCCCAATACTCTTCTCTCAATCCTCTGGACATGTACTGGCTTAAGCAGGGGGGCACGCCTGGCACTGCAGGATCTGAGTCCCTCTCGGCGTAGTGTGTTACTGATGGTAGCCTTTGTTACTTTGGTCCCAGCTCTCTGCAGGTCATTCATCAGGTCCCTCCGTGTAGTTCTGGGATTTTTGCTCACCGTTTTGACCCACGGGATGAGATCTTGCGTGGAGCCCCAGATCGAGGGAGATTATCAGTGGAAAAGAGCTTTGTGTTCTTTTGTCAGTTCAGGAAAACTTCAAAATATGGTCTGTGGTAATTTTGAATATGTTACAGATGTGGCAGATAGGTATTAAGTTGTAAAATGAAGGAGTTTGATTTCAGTTAATGAAAGTAGGAGGGAAATTCGGGCTAGGGCTAAAAATAAGGGCAACGGCAGCTAGAGAACAACAGGAGACTTTGGAAAATCAGATAAGTTCAATGTAAGTAGTTGGGTTTGGACAACACAGCTAAGCTATAGGTATGAGCAGACAGTTGTACCAGCAGCATGGCCTGCTTTCAGTCCATCTTCAACGTATGGTAGCTTATTTCTCTCCCTTATGCTTTACTCCTGCACATCAGTGGAGCAAAACCATTCTAGGAACTCCCTTAATGAATGCGCTGTGTGTTCGTGAGAGAGCAGAGAGAGCTCATTCCTCCACGGTCAGCCAGACCGACATGGACCAAACTCTGCCGAGCAGCCAAAGCATCAATCACACACACACACACACACACACACACACACACACACACACACACACACACACACACACACAGATAATCCCAAAAAGGTCCTATCAGGTGTGATAGGTTGCTGGTTAGTTCTCATATGTGGAGTGGAATAGAATAGTGTTCAATAATGAATGAACACCAGTAATGTTGAATTAACACCTATGTGGTGACTTTCATAGCAAAACACCAGTGTTGAATTAATACGTACAGTGTTCTTTTGTGCCTAGTTGAATATACATACACAATAGGTGTTAAGTGAACACTAATGATTTTCTTGCCTGTGTGAATCTACCACTAACGAGTTGTGACAGAAAGTGCGTAAAACTGGTTTGAGCCATCGTCTTTTGTCCAAGGCGCATCTTATTACATTGCATGATGTGCTCAGTGCGCGGGTGGCACGGTGACTCCGGGTCGAAGCGAGCCTTGGAGAGATCAAAATTCAGTTCGGTTCTGAGAAAGGGGGCGGGGGTGACGTAATTTGAAAACGGGCCCAAAATCCTCACCGAATAACTTAGCACGAGGAGCGGGCGAGTGCTGCCCCAGCTGTTTCCTGTTGAATATGTCTCTGTAATGTAGATAAATGTGAGGGATTTTCTCCCCTAAATCCGTCTTCTGTCCGCTAAATCTCACGTCTCTGAATCGAGTCTGCGCAATGGAACAAAGTCGGAATATCGAGACGTGACACCGGCTGCATTCTCGTTCTAATTTTCGCCGCTTTTTAATGACTTTTGAACAAGTTGGTGCTGCCGTCTGGTCTGAGAGACGCGGGGATGCCTACATGCCACTTCAGTCACAGCCATTTGGGTGATGCTTTAAAGGTAACTTTGCGCAATTTCCTCTGCAACCCAGCCGTCTCCGATACCCACCGGCGACTACCGATTTCTGCAGGGCGATGCACGTTTAGCTCGAGCTAGGATCGGATAGGATGCTTGAGCACGACTGACACAGTTTTGTGATCTGCATGCATGTCCACATATCGGAAAACACAGTTGCGCACCACAAACAATTAGGAAAATGGTCTGATTAGACATACGCCAAGCTCCGGTAAAAGAAAGTTCGTTTGATGCATCGCACAATTAGCTTAGAACATCGGTCGTGAACATATAGCCGACAGTGTGCTCCTGAATCATGAGTGTGCGTAAAAACACCCTATGCGCTGTTCAGTGCATTGTGTCAAGTGTTTCCTGCGCGGGTTTGGTGTCTCAGCAGTGCACATTGCTAAATGAATATTTAAAAATAATGAGAAAAAGCAAACGGAGCAGTTCGGTGCTATTAATCTTCTTCAGGGGATGTTATTGATGTAATTCATATACTGTATATTATGTGCATCTTACAATATATCAATGATATTGTAAGATGCACCTCCTTCTTTCTAGACTCACTGTCCGTTTTGCCATATTCCACTTCCAGACTGTAGTCCTTCTGTTTCTCGACATACTTTGTTAATCCCCTATACTCTGGTGTCTAATGGTCCGGTCCCCCACAGGACCACCTTGCACCAGGTACTATTTGCTAAATGACTAAATGCACTATTTGGGTGGTGGATCATTCTCAGCACTGCATAGATATGGAGTTTCCATAATAGAGTGCACAATGAGAGTACTGCTGTGTCTAATCATATCATACCAGCTGAACACACACTAACACATCCGTGCCATTGCAGTGCTGAGAATGATCCACCGTCCAAACAGTGCTTGATCTGTGGGGGTCCTGAATTGAATTGTAGGACTACAAAGTGCTTCTATATGGTAAGTGGACCTGATGAAATGGGCAATGAGTGTAGGAACAAGGAGGTGTGATAAAGTGATAGGAGTGTATATGTTCACTGACCGCGCGCTTGTGTGTGTGTGTGTGTGTGTTGAAGTTTTTGTTAGTTTGGGTGCTCTTTGCCATCAGCTAATAATAGTCTGACAGACCGGAGATGATTAGGAACATGAGAAGGCTGCTGCAGGTCTACTGTCGAGTTCTGATGACAGATGTGATAAATGTGTGTGTGTGTGTGTGAGAGTTTTTGAACTTGCTTTCTGAGTTTCTGAACTTGCTTTCTTCTCTCACTCTCTTGGATGCTTGGAAGCAGTGGATCATGCGCTGCGTGTCTCTCGGCCGCGCGCCCGCTCCGCTGCTGCTGCTGCTGCTGTGCGCGCTCGCACTGATGCCGGTTGCTGTGAGGGCGGGGCCTGAGACGCTTTGCGGGGCGGAGCTAGTGGACACGCTCCAGTTTGTGTGCGGAGACCGTGGCTTTTATTTCAGTAAGTGCAACTTTCTGATTTATTCATAAAGGCTTTACTGCTATTTCTTCACCATTCTCCCAAAGTGCTAATGTGTTCCTCATAAATAAAGAAGGGCATTTTTTGCGTCATTCCTTTTTCCGAAATCGCTTTCTCATCCTCTCCATGGCACCGAGTAGGCCTGTGAAATTGTAAAATTTTGTTTTAACAAGCTCTAATAAAGCTCTAGGTTGAAGTTGCCCCGAATCCAGAAGGTGCATTTAAATGGCCTGCTCCTCCTGAATGGCTGATTCAATTTATATAACCATTTTATTATAAGTAGTTAAATATAATACATTCAAAAAAGTTTTGTATCATTCACCCTGTTGACCTCCCACACCAGTCCTTATAGGTAAGAAGTTATCCAATGTCTTGAGGTTACTGTCATTTTTTGTGATATCCAATGTCATATGCCACTTTGTTTACACAAACACTTGTCCACTTGTTGTGTGTTTTGCACACACCTTAGAGTCTGGCCAACAACTGATAATCTGGTTTATGATGCATTCATTAAACATATTGAACTCTAAGGAACTACTGTGCGACTGATATTTTGTTGTTTAGATTGGAATTCTGAATGAATTATGCTTTTTTTCATTAAAACATTGGATCTGAATGCTTCAACAAAACCGATTACGGGAGCGTTAGGTTTGAGTTTTTGAGTTAATTTGTAATGTCACAAAAAGAGGTTTGTTGGTTTAGATGTTGATCACTGGTTTGATAATGGCACTGGCATGTTAAAGTCATTAGCTAACTTGTTAGTGATGACTAAAATTGTGTTGTCATGGTACATTTTGACAGGTTATGTTGGTGTTCTAGGAGAATACAGTGGGGCAAAAAGTATTTAGTCAGCCACTGATTGTGCAAGTTCTCCTACTGTAATTTTCATCAAAGGTACACTTCAACTATGAGAGACAAAATGAGAAACAAATTTTTTAGAAAATCACATTGTAGGATTTTTAAAGAATTAATTGGGAATCATGGTGGACAATAAGTATTTGGTCACCCACAAACAAGCAAGATTTCTGGCTCTCACAGACCTGTAACTTCTTCTTTAAAAGACTCTTCTGTCCTCCAATCCTTACCTGTATTAATGGCACCTGTTTGACCTCGTTATCTGTATAAAAGACACCTGTCCACAGCCTCAAATAGTCAGACTCCAAACTCAACCATGGCCAAGACCAAAGAGCTGTGGAAGGACACCAGGAAAAAAATTGTAGACCTGCAGCAGGCTGGGAGAGTTGACATTCGAAACAATAGGACAAGCAGGCGGGGGGGTGAGAGCTGACGTAAGAGAAAAGAGAGAAAGGGGGAGACCAGAACTAGCGGCCAAAGGAAGGGAGAAGAACGGAAAATTGTAGACCTGCAGCAGGCTGGAAGAGTGAATCTACAATAGGCAAGCAGGTTGGTGGTGAATAAAAATCAACTGTGGGAGCAACTGTAAGAAAAATGGAAGACATATAAGACCATTGACAATCTCCCGCGATCTGGGGCTCCACACAAAGATCTCATCCTGTGGGGTTAAAATGATCATGAGAATAGTGAGCAAAAATCCCAGAACAATACAGAGGGACCTGATGAATTGACCTGCAGAGAGCTGGGACCAAAAATAACAAAAGGCACCCATCAGTAACACACTACTACGCCGAGAGGGACTCAGATCCTGCAGTGCCAGGCGTGCCCCCCTGCTTAAGTCAGTACATGTCCAGGCCCGTCTGAAGTTTGTCAGAGAGCATATGGATTGATCCAGAAGAGGACTGGGAAGAATATCATGTGGTCAGATGAAACCATAATAGAACCTTTTGGTTAAAACTCAACTTGTCGTGTTGGAGGGAGAAAGAAGTCAAGAACAATCCCAAGAACAAGAACACCATACCTACTGTGAAAGCATGGGGGTGGAAAAAACATCATGCTTTAGAGAGCTGTTTTTGCAGAGGGGACAGGACGACTGATCCGTGGTAAGGGAAGAATGAATGAACGGGGCCATGTATGGTGAGATTTTTAAGCCAAAACCTCCTTCCATCAGTGAGAGCATTGAGATGGAACGTGGGCTGGGTCTTCCAGCATGGACAATGATCCCAAAACACACGCTCCGGCAACGAAGGAGTGACTCCGTAAAAAAAAAGCATTTCAAGGTCCTGGAGTGGCTAGCCAGTCTCCAGGACCTCAACCCCATAGAACATTTGGATGGGAGGGAAGAGTTGAAAAGTCCATGTTGCCCCAAAACATCCCACTGCTCTAGAGGAGATCTGCATGGAGGAATGGGCCAACAATACCAGCTACAGTGTGTGCCAACCTGGTGAAGACTTACAGGAAACATTTGACCTTTGTCATTGCCAACAAAGGTTTACTTTACAAAGCACTGAGTTGGGAACTTTTGTTTTTGACCAATACTTATTTTCCACCATAATTTACAATTAAATTCTTTAAAAAAAATCCTACAATGTGATTTCCTGGATTTTTTTTTTCTCATTGTGTCTCCTCATAGTTGAAGTGTAGCTATGATGGAAATTACAGACCTCTCTCATCTTTCTAAGTAGGAGAACTTACACAAATACGAGTGGCTGACTTAAATTACTTTTATGAATACGCCCCCACTGTATAGTTCCGCTTGGAGAATTGAAATAAAAACTCATGTCTAAACTGTGAGGAAATGTAGGCTAGGTTTAAATTATCAGCCAAGTAGCCGATGTCAGCTAACTTGGCTGATGTGAGTGAACACCCAAGTCATGACATTACGATGTAATTTCAAAGAGATTTGGTTTTCTCATACCATGATGCAAAATTAATTTTTCGGTTGTACTTATCTTTTTGGAGTCGTTTTGGGTGCCACCTTATAATACAGCGGTGCTTGAAAGTTTGTGTGAACCCTTAGAATGTTTCTAAATTTCGGTATAAATATGACCTAAAAACATCATCAGATTTCAACACAAGTCCTAAAAGTAGATAAAGAGAACCCAGTTACACAAATGAGACATCAAATAATATTATACTTGGTCATTTATTTATTGAGGAAAATGATCCCAATATTACATATTAGTGAGTGGCAAAAAAGTATGGGACCCTCTGCTTTCAGTACCTGGTGTGACCCCGCTGTGCAGCACGCAATAACTGCAGCTAAACGTTTCCTGTATAGCTGTTGATCAGTCCTGCACACCGGCTTGGAGGAATTTTAGCCCATTCCTCCATACAGAACAGCTTCAGCTCTGGGATGTTGGTGGGTTTCCTCACATTAGCTGCTTCACTTCAGCTCCTTCCACAGCAATTTCCATTGGATTAAGGTCAGGACTTTGACTTGGCCATTCCCAAAACAATGAACTTTATCTTCTGTAAACCCATTCTTTTGGTAGAACGGCTTGTGTGCTTAGGGTCGCTGTCTGCTTTGCATGACCCACCTTGCTCTTGAGATTTCCAGTTCATGGACAGATGTCCTGACATTTTCCTTTAGAATTCTCTGATATCATTCAGAATTCATTGTTCCATCAATGATGGCAAGCCTTCCTGCCCAGAGTGCAGCAAACAGGCCCAAACCATGATACTACCCAACCACCATGTTTCCACAGATGGGATAAGGTTCTTATGCTATTTTGGTGTCATCTGTCCACAAAAACATTCTTCCAGTAGCCTTCTGGCTCGTTAACGGGATCTTTAGCAAACTGCAGACGTGCAGCAATGTTCTTTTTGGAGAGCAGTGGCTTTCTCCTTGCAGCCCCCTGCCATGCACACCATTGTTGTTCAGTGTTTCTTCTGATGGTGGACTCATGAACATTAACATTAGCCAATGTGAGAGAGGCCTTCAGTTGCTTAGAAGTTACCCTTGGTTCCTTTGTGACTTCACCTCATCTCTTTAGAGATGGTTTTGTAACCTTTTCCAGCCCTGATTAGCATCAACAACTGATCTCTTTTATTCGTGCCATGATACACTTCCCAAACATGTGTTGTGAAGAGCAGACTTTGATAGATCCCTGTTCTTTAAATAAAACAGGGTGCCCCCTCACACCTGATTGGCATCCCATTAATCCATACATTTACAGCACTACTGTAACTGTAAGGATTAAGCAGCCACTTGTTGCTTCCCATGCCACGAGAAGGTTTTTCAGAGGCAGTTGACACTGAGTTCTGTGCTCAATTTCCGATCACACTAAATGTGTGCTGTGCCCGAGTCCAGTGAACTGCACCCGAGCATACTTCTTCAGACGTGCCTAAGCTTTTGTACAGAGCAATCACACTAATTAAACGAACCAAGCTTTGGGGATCAAATGTGCCCCTGGCATGGTACGGATCGCCTAGTGTGAGCACACCCTTAGTTTACCTGCAGTTAATGGCCAGCTAACATGACAGGAGCATGACATGTGGCCATTTTCAAATAGCAAATTCATACATTTTGATTCTGACATTTTAACATGATAAAGAGATTAATTCAACTTGCCTCATAGAAGCACTTTGTAGTTCTACAATTACAGACTGTAGTCTATCTGTTTCTCTACATGCTTTGTTAGTCCCCTTTACACTGTTCTCTAATGGTCAGTACCAGCACAGATCAGGTAGTATTTGGGTGGAGGATCATTCTCAGCACTGCACTGACCCTGAAATGGTGGAGGTGTGTTAGTGTACATTGTGCTGGTATGAGAGGATAAGACACAGGAGTGCTGCTAGAGTTTTTACATAATGGAGTGTCACAGCTGGACTGAAAGCAGTGCACCAGCCAAAAATGGCCAACCACCTGCATCCTGTAGGATGTGTCTTGTGGGCACTGATGAAGGATTAGAGGATGAGTAATACAAACTGTGCAACAATTGATGAGCTACTGTCTCTGACTTTGCATCTACAAAATGGAGAAGTATGATAGATGTGTCTAATAGAGTTCACAGTGAGTGAACATAGGTGTCACTGCCGTGCTGAGAATGATCCACACCCCAAACAGTACCTGGCCTGCGGTGGTCTTGTGGAGGTTCTGGCCAAAGGGAGCTAGCAAAGTATGTAGAGAAACAGATGGACTACATTCTATAGTGAACTACAAAGTGCATCTATATTGTAAGTGGGACTGATAAAAAAGTGTAGAAACAAGGAGGTGTAAATAATGAAGTTGACTGGTGAGTGTACACCTCTGTGGAATTGGTAAGGGTTGTTAAGTGGATACTGGTGTGTCTAATGTCATTTTTCCAGTGAATGGATCAGACAACATTGTAACCCATCAGAATTTTCTATTTCATTTCAATTTACCTTGGAATGCAGATCCCTTTGGATCAATTTTGGTGGTAAATTATGAAAGGTTTGCATAAAAAGCAGACCAAATCTAGTCCCCAAAACAAGCTCATGATCAGCCAAACAAGACCAGTGGCCTTCTTTTGTCTCTGTCCTAAAATTTACTGAAAGAACAAGGAACTCTTGAAACTACTTAATGTCGATGTGCATATTTTACATTTTATTAGAAATATCACTCTAGGACTTATTAGTTTAGATAAATTAGCTTCATTCTCAATTTATCATCTACGCCGCCCAAGGAGGTTGGGTCCCTTTTTGAGTCTTGGTCCTCCCAAGGTTTCTTCCTCATAACACTTAGGGAGTTTTTCCTTGCCACTGTCATCCTAGGCTTGGAGATAATCTAAAATTGTAAAGTTGCTTTGAGACAATGCTCCATTGTAAAAAGGGCTATAGAAATAAACCTGACTTGACTTGACTTGACTAATAAGTACTCTAATATATTTAAAAAAACATCTTGGACAGAATGCAAATAGTTCGGAATGCATATTCTGTGAACATGGACACTGGTACATCTCTGACCACATGGAATTGTTGAAACTCAGATTAGTGAAGGAAACACACAACTCACCGACTTAACAAAATGCATAAAGCTCCAAAGTAAATGCTTTTACTTCGCATCCAGTGCATAATCAGTGGTGCTTGTAAGTTTGTGAACCCTTTAGCGTTATCTAATATTTCTCAATAACTTTGACCTAAAACATCATCGCATTTTCAAACAGGTCTTGAGATGAAAAGAAGCCAGTTAAACAAACGAGACAAAATATTATACTTGCTTATTTATATATTGAGGAGAATGATTCAATAGTGGACATCTGTGATTGCCAAAAGTATGTGAACCTCTAGAATTACACTGAAGGTGATATTAGAGTCTGGAGTTTTAAATCAATGGCATGCCAATCAGGTGTGAGTAGACGACCTGTTGTGTTTAAGGAACATTTATCTGTTATATTTAGGTCTGATACACATGTACAACACATTTGTGGATGTGTATGATGGCACAAACGAAGGAGAGTTCTGAGGACCTGACGAGTTGCTGAAGCTCATCAGGAAGGAAAAGTTTACAGAACCATCGTTAGACACTTTGGACTCCATCAATCCACATTAAGACAGATTGTGTACAAACGGATGAAATTCAAGACAATTGTTACCCAATCTAGGAGTGGTCGACCAACAAAGGTCAAGAGATGTAACAGTTTGCGATGTCGCAAAGTAACCCAGGAAAACTTACCAAGTAAAGCCCTCTCTCACATTTATTATTGTTAATGTTCAGGGCCCAGCCATCAAGACAGCTCTGGAGAACATCAGTGTACATGGTAGGGCTGAAATGTACAAGGACAAAACCACATTCTGTACAAAAAGAATGTTGCTGCCCATCAAGGAAAACACTGCTTTCCAGAACCATTTCCCCATCTGTGAAACATGGTAGTGGTAGGTCCATGGCCTGTGATGCTGCATCTGGGACAGGGAGGCTTGCCATCACTGATGGAACAGTGTTTTCTGAATTATACCAAACTGTGAGGACATCTGATGGTGATCTCAAGTGAATGTGGTTCATGCAGTGAGACAATAAGCCTAAGCACGTACAGTAAGTCTAACAGAGAATGGTTCCAGAAGACTAAAGTTGAAGTTTTGAAATAGGCACCCCGATGTCCTGACCTAAGTCCAATAGGAATGTTGTGGAAGGACTGGAAGTGAGCAGTTCATTTGAAGTTGTTCCTGCATTCCTGTAATATTCGTTTACCTCAATAAATAAATATACAATATTTGTGTCTCATTTGTTTCATTACACTACTTCTATGACATGTATGTAAATTTCATGATGTTTTAGGTCATAATTATCCATAAATATAGAAATTTTTAAAAAAGGGCACCACAAACTTTCACACAGAACTGTAAATCAGCTCTTAGAAAAAGTCATTTATTTTCAAGACCAGAAATGAGTTTTATCTCGTTCAGGAGAAGACAAAAAACAATATTCATAGAGCAAATGAGTGTCTTTAAGTGCAATTAATTATTTATGTTGTAAAGAACTGTGAATGAGTGTCTGAGGTCTGAATGAAGTAAAAACCAAGCCGACCTAACAGACTAACAGACCAGAAACTATTTTCAAATAGAATTAATTTTAAATTATTCTAAAAAATTGATTGTTCTAATACTTCAGAAAATGCATGTTTCATTTCACTTATCAAAATTTGAAAATGATGTGACATAATGTTAAATGAAATCTGTGTTCTGATTAGACACAGATTATCGGATTAGATAATTTCATAAATGAGCATGTTATGGTTCAGTCTGTAGAAGTATATAGATGCTTTTAAGCTATAGAAGCTACTAGAATAAAAGTATTATACGGTATGTTCAAATGTTGTGCAGTGGTGCAATGGAAACTCCAGCCTACTGCCTGGTGACCAAGGATCAACATCCCAGGGATGCCTTCCTGGTGATTCAGGTTACAGACAGCATGGTTGGGCTTGTCAGAGAAATGGGAGACCCGGTTAATATTAACACTGTATTATATTATGGCCATTTTTTTTCGTACAGCCGTGGGTACAATTAATACAGTTTTTAATTGACTAGAGATTCCAATTCCAGGTTCTTATAGTCCCTCAGTTGGATCATATTTTGGACAATTTTTGAAAATATCAGAATGACAATATTATTACTATTACAGGCCAAGTTAAACAGCTGCATGGTAATTAAAATGTAAGGTTTGCGAGGTTTAGACTGACTGACTTTATATTCCTGCACATGTACTACACCTAGGGGGCACTGTTTTCCTTGCCACTGTCGCCCCAGGCTTGCTCAATTTGGGATTGGACGTAGTTGCTTTGAGACAATGCTCCATTGTAAAAAGCGCTTGACTTGACTTGTTGAAAGAAAAAAAAAAGTTTAAAGGTCGGTTATGAATGCAACCTCAGTTTCAGGAAGAATAGGACTGAGGTAGGACATACTCTGTATAGTGTGGGATACCTACACCTTTGCTTGTATGACTGCTTGTATGACTTGTAACCCTAGGCTTTCTCAATTTGGGACTGGCTCTAGATATTAGAAGGCAATCTAAAATTTGCTTTGAGACAATGCTCCATTGTAAAAAGCACTATACATACAGATACAGATGTATAAATAAATATGACTTGGCTTGACTTGAAGACGTATTCATGTCTGTAAGGCAGATGATGAGTCACATTATACCATGAAAATTAAAATAAATAATGTCTACCTTTTTTCAACTATAGTTACACATTATAACACTCATAATCAAAAGTAAAATGACAAAAAAATTCTGATGAATTATTAGAATTTCAGTAGTAAAATGGTTTGTATAAATAATCATACCATTTAGAGTAACCATAAACTTGCTCAGATACAACCAATCACCTTCCAGGTCACAGACCAGGCTAATGACTAATGACCAGTGCTCACGACTGACATCAATTGTAGGGTCTTAATTACTTCAGAATAAAACCAGTTGCTCCTTGAGGTTTCCACTGCTAGAAGTGCATGGAACGCACCATGGCTAGAACTTGCTTTCGAAAAGGCTCTGTGATAAAGTTGTGGAAAAGCACAAGTTGTACTATTCAGAGTACAGGTATATATATACAGCCACTGACTGAGAAGTTATCCTTCTCAGAAAGATGAGAGAGGTCTGTAATTTTCATCACAGGTACACTTCAACTATGAGAGACAAAATGAGAAAAAAAATCCAGGAAATTTGGTTCAACTCAATACTTGGTAACATAACCCTTTGTCGGCAATGACAGAGGTCAAACGTTTCCTGTAAATCTTCACCAGGTTGGCCACAAACACTGTAGCTGGTATTTTGGCCCATTCCTCCATGCAGATCTCCTCTAGAGCAGGTGATGTTTTGGGGGCAACACGGACTTTTTTTTTTTTTTTCCAACTCCCTCCACACATGTTCTATGGGGTTGAGGTCTGGAGACTGGCTAGGCCACTGCAGAAGAGCTTGAAAGGCTTTTTTATGGAGCCACTCCTTCATTGCCCCAGCGGTGTGTTTGGGATCATTGTTCATGCTGGAAGACCCAGCCACGTTCCATCTTCAAATGCTCTCACTGATGGAAGGAGGTTTTGGCTTAAAATCTCACCATACATGGGCCCCGTTCATTCTTCCCTTAATTAACACGGATCAGTCGTCCTGTCCCCTCTGCAGAAAAACAGCTCTAAAGCATGATGTTTCCACCACCCATGCTTTATGGGTGTTCTTGGATGCGACTCAGAATCCTTGTGCTTTCAGTTGAGTTTTTTACCAAAAAGTCTATCTATTTGGTTTCATCTGACCACATCATATTCTCCCCAATCCTCTTCTGGATCATCCATATGCTCTCTGCCAAACTTCAGATGGTCCTGGACATGTACTGGCTTAAGCAGGGGGACACGCCTGGCAACTGCAGGATCTGAGTCCTCTCGCCGTATAGTGTGTTTACTGATGGTTGCCTTTGTTACTTGGTCCCAGCTCTCTGCAGGTCATTCATCAGGTCCCTCAAAGTGTAGTTCTGGGATTTTTGCTCACCGTTCTCTCATGATCATTTTGACCCACGGGATGAGATCTTGCGTGGAGCCCCCAGATCGAGGGAGATTATCAATGGTCTTGTATGTCTTTTCCATTTTCTTACAATTGCTCCCACAGTTGATTTATTCAGACCAACCAACTTGCCTATTGTAGATTCACTCTTCTCAGCCTGGTGCAGGTCTGCAGTTTTATTTCCTGGTGTCCTTCAACAGCTCTTTGGTCTTGGCCATGGTTGAGTTTGGAGTCTGACTGTTTGAGGCTGTGGACAGGTGTCTTTTATACAGATAACGAGGGTCAAACAGGTGCCATTAATACAGGTAACGAGTGGAGGAAGAAGAGCTTCCTATAGAAGAAGTTACAGGTCTGTGAGAGCCAGAAATCTTGTTTGTGTTGTGGGTGACCAATACTTATTTCCCTCCATGATTTACAATTAAATTCTTTTAAAATCCTACAATATGATTTCCTGATTTTTTTTTCTCATTTTGTCTCTCATAGTTGAAGTGTAAGCTATGATGAAAAATTACAGACCTCTCTCATCTTTGAGATGGCTGACTAAATACTTTTTTCGCCCCACTGTATATATCAAGTCAAGTCAAGTCAGATTTATTTATATAGCGCTTTTTACAATGGAGCATTGTCTCAAAGCAACTTTACAGGTTTAGATTATCTCCTAATAACTACGTCCAATCTCAAATTGAGCAAGCCTAGGGCGACAGTGGCAAGGAAAAACTCCCCAGTTCTAGGAAGAAACCTTGGGAGGACCAAGACTCAAAAAGGGACCCAACCTCCTTGGGCGGCGTAGATGATAAATCTAAGAGCGAACTAAAGTCATGGAGTCAAAGTTTGAATAGAATGTGAAGTATGCACATCGACATTAAGTGGCCGGGGTATGATGATAAATCTAAGAGCGAAAACTAAAGTCATGGAGTCATGGTCGAATAAAATGTGAATTATGCACAGTGAGCTCCATCAGATGTACATCATGTGTAGGGCCGGAACTGCCGGAACTGCCGGAACACAGCTTGGAGAGAAAACAGAAAAAGTAGTTAGTTATTGATTAAGATCACAGTGTTTATTAACAATCACTGATGCCATGTCAATCACTGATGGCCAAGTGTAGCATGAGACCCCCCGGCAGCATTAGCTATAGCAGCATAGCTAGAAAGCTTAGAAAGAGGAGAATTGGTAGGAAACACAGCCAAGAGGGATCACATGAGAACATTGGCAACCCCACGAGCGGCAGAAGACAGCAACCCCAACGTCTCTGATCACCATAAGACTCTTTGACTATGAACCCCCAGCTCTGCCCTTATTCTAAGGCAAGGATGCATGAGTCAAGATCACGAGGACCGAAGCCTAGTTTCAGCCAGACCGCCCACTCGACACTCCTGACACCCCGGCTAGCGGACAAGGCAGGCAGGCCAGACATGACATGACTCCAAGACTCCGGCCCCAGCAAACCCAAACCATGCAACCTGGTCTAAATTCTAGTCAAAAGCCTGTGTAAATAGGTATGGTCTTTTAGCCTAGACTTAAAACTTTGGAGGGTGTCTGAATTTTTATATATGTGTGCCTGTTGTGCAAGAGGTTCTTTGAAATAGGGAAGCACTGTGCATGCGGCGTTCGCGTAGCTACAATAATTCAGAGGTGTGGGACCATGGGCAGCAACCCGTGGACGGAGCCAATGTTAAGTTCTGATGCATCAAGTTCAAACCCAGCGTACGGGTTCTGGACTGGTCCACCTGCAGTCCTGACCTGTCCCCAAAAGAGAATGTGTGGAGAATTTTGAATTGCAACGATGACAACAACATACTGCCGCACACCTTACGACATGTTTGCAGGAATGGTGCCAAATAACACCTGATACACTTAATAGTTTGGTATCCTCAGTGCCAAAACTTCTTTTAAGTGAGAATGAATGGCAACATCACAAAGTCGTAAATACTTTACTGCCTCATCTTTCATTAGAATGTGCTGCAGGCCTGACTTGCCAGAATGGAGCTATATTAACAAATGAAATGAATTTAACCGGACAAAATATGAAATGTTTTGGGTTCATTCTTTCTGCAAAGAAATCAGAAGTCAGAGTAAGTGTAAGAAACACTACATTATTTTATTCCCTTTTTCCATACTGTCCCAACTCTTTCTGATTTTGGGTTATTAGTGCTGAACCCCTGCAAATCTTTTCTGTTGTCACTAGTTTTCATGGAATAAACACAGGCTTTCGTAAAGCAAATGTTTGTAGCATAGTGATAAAATGAATAAATGTTGCATTGTCATACTGTGATTGGTTACTAACAGTGTTATGACCCTAAATACATTTTCTAGTCGCTGTTTATTTTTAATCACCTAATCTATGTGGTGAATGAACTGAGGAAATGGAAATCTTACGCCATTTCATTTACATATAGCTTATACTTTCACCAGGGGGCAGGCATTAAAGAGATTCCTTTCACCACCTCTGAAAGGAAGGAAAAACTGAATGAAGTTCAAACTGAGACAATAAGATACTTCAGCAGCCCTGAGCATTTCAGTGGTCAAAAAAGCGGAGTTGGCCAGAACCTTTAGGGCCTATTGGTGACCAAAGGTTTGTTTTTTTGTCTGAAATGAGTCCAAAGCAAACACATTTATGGTAATCTGAACTTTATGTGTAACTGTTGCATCATTACCATATGTGAAGGGTTAGAGGGGGCTGGCCTTCTACAGAACACAATCTTCACTACAAGTTTGTATTGTTAGGCAGAAATGATTATCATACTGAATAAACTGGAGGATGGAGATTTAACCCCTTACCGAGGGAAAAAAATAACTGACACATAATGGTATCCATAAACCAAGCCAGTGTGCTGCTAAAAGGCTACAGACTGCACATAAGAATTAACCTCGTACACCACAAAGTTATAGCAACAGGCAGTCGTTTCATCCTGTACTTTTGTGATGTTCATATCAAGGAATTATGTTGCATAGGTGTTATAGGAATGACTTAAACATGTATTACAACAAACTACCTTCAACATGTCAAAGACACAAAGTACACTTGTTGACAGAACAAGAGCAACTCACCAAGACAGAGGTATTGGAATCAAATGAAACTTTATATGTGTGAATTTATTAATGATATATTAAAGTGATGACAATATTAAAGCAAAATGATGAACACTGTACAAGTGAAAGGAAGCTCTAGTACCCTGTTACACAGCCTCTAACCTGGATATAAAATGATATACAGTTGGGCATGGAGGTTCCATATGGTGTCCTGTGACATATTTGCCCACAGATGTTGTAGCTGATCTTGTAGATCCTGCACACTCGTAGGTTGCCAAAGCTGCCATCCCAGCTGGTGCCATAAATACTCAATTGGCAATAAATCTGGTGACCAGACGTGCCAAGGGAGTGTTGCAATCTGGCAGAGACATTCCTGGGAAATCATTGCTGTGCTTGGGTGAGCATTCTGCTGAAAACTGGCAGTTGGAAGCCCTGCCATGAGAGGCAACATACTGCTGATCTGTTAGTGTCCCTCTTATCAATGCTGGACTTTTCATATGCGATGGCTCCTCAGATCATCACACTAGCAATTTGTCGATCCACAGAAAAAGGCAGGATTGAAGCACTCCATACTCAAACCCGACCATCGTCGTATACAAAACAGAACCTGGATTCACTGCTAAAAATGATACGGTTCTAGTCCATAGCAGTCCAGGTGTATCATTCACAACATCACTGCAAATAAAGGTGATAGTGGCTGGAGGTCAATCGCTGTGACAACAAATTTCCTTCTGCTAAGTGCCTGGAAATGGTTGGGACAGAGACAGGGGTGTGTAATGAAGGGGCCACCTGTGTCTGGATGGTGGACACTGACACTATGGTAATTGGTTGTGCTTGTCGGTGGACCAATCGATCCTCTCTACTGGTGATCTGTCCACCTGGTCATCATTGTAATTTTAAGATGTCAGGGTGCACTCAATCGGTAGCTACTAAAAATAGCAAAGCTGTTAGTTACAACTGAACCCTGTCATCAAAATGTACCTTGTTCCATAAACCTGTGAAAATATTTCCATTATTTCTTGTGAAACTCTTTATCTTTTTGATGACATCAACATAATATTAGACTTCTTAACTGGGACCCAGCTTCTCTCATCTGCATATTGGGTACGGCTTCACCTTAACACAGCATTCCTAACATACAACTACCATCTGTATCCTCTGTTTACTGTGTACTGGCTAGCAATTATTTACCAACAGGAAAGATGTGGAGGTAAAAAAGCAGGCCAGAATGCCTTCTCCTTCGGCCACGCTACGCTGCCTGCCCAGAGCCCTCCACCACTTAACAGACACCGCTGAGATGAACTGGAATGCCAACAGTGATCCAAGGTTTATTGTTCAAAATTAGTGTACAGTGGTACCTCGGTTCTTGTCATTAATTCGCTCCAGAAGGCTTGCCGAGAACCGAAAATGACATTCCCATAAGGAATAATGTAAATTAAATGAATCCGTTCCAGACCCCCAGAAAATCCACACTGTATAAGGCATTATCAGCATTAATGGAGCTGTATTGTACAGGTGCTCCCTGATTTATGATGGGCATATGTTCAACAAATCCATCATAAGTTAAATATATCATGAACCATGTTTTTATTAGAGCAGGCTATACTGTATCATAGCAAATATTTGGAAAGAATACTATGATAAATAATGATTAAGTAAGTTCAAGTTTCACTTAGCCTAGTGGCAGCATGTACAGAGAGAATAAAAGCGGGCCAAGCACTGACCCCTGAGGCACGCCATACTTCACTTTTGAGAGCTTAGACCTTAGATTATTTATATGAACAAACTGGTACCGGTCAGTTAAGTAGGATTTAAACCAAGAAAGTGCTGATCCCTTCATACCTACAGTATTTTCTAGTCTGTTTAGTAAAACATCATGACCTATAGTGTCAAATGCTGCACTTAAATCTACCAGAACAAGAAAAGAAACACATCCCTTATCTGAGCACATTAACAAGTCATTTAGTACCCTAAGTAATGCTGTTTCAGTACTAATCACTTCTACATTAACCTACAAGATGGCCAAAAATCATTAAGACAAAGTTTATTTTATAATAAAGTGCTGAAAAATCTCATGTAATTTAGTAAGTAATGGATTGAAAGTGAAAAGTAAAAGCAAAACACTTACTCTGTTGATGAACTCTGGGTGCTAGCGTACCTGCTAAGCTAACTGCAGCTTCTGTTCTGGAGCATTCAATTCCTGTTTTGCTTTCAGTTGGCTCTCATATACTAACCTATCCATGGAGACTTGCTTGCACTAAGAATACAGTACTGTAGATGTAAAAACAAAGAAAATCACCATAAAATAGCGCAGATCTTCCCTCAGGGTTATTGTGAACCTGAACCACTGTGTACTGAATCGTGACTCATGAATCATGAATCGTGAATCGAGCTTCATCTGAAACAAGTTGTGCGGCTCGACTTATACAAGTTTAAGCAAGTGCGTGGAGAATTCAGCAAAGGACGAGAAGCAAGACAAATTTTTCTAGTCAAAATGGGTTGAGAACCGAATTCGACAAGATGGTGGTCGAGACCCGAGATACCACTGTATTTGCATATGTTGATATAAGACAGGCAAAAAAGCAAACAATAAAAACTGTTATTAATGATAAATATCGATGTCATATGGCAGTGTTGTATTTTAAATTTAAGCAAGCAGCGGTTTCGTAAATAGGCAGATCTTTCAAATCAGACAAAAGATAGATTAAGCTTGATTTGTTAAGGTGTTTTAGTAATACAAAAATGGAATATAAGAAGGGTGGCAGGCTATATGTTCATTCACAACACTTAGAAAATACTCTAGATTTAAAATACTCTATATTGAATTATTTGTTATTGTTAGAAGTGATGGCATGAATCATAAATGTAACTCAGTGCATTTAAGCCACTATTATTTAGCCTGTAGTGCAGACATTTCATGTAGCTACATTTTTGTTGAAACATTACTAAGCTACTAATTATCTTGCCAGTACCCCTCTTAAGCGACTCACCTACCATAACACAAACTGCCAGGATTTGAATTGCATAACGAAAGGCTTGTCGAGCGATGGTGTAAAATTTAATGGTAATAAACCTAGTGCCAATGCCAATGATGAAGATGTAGTTTCCAGGGCTATAGCAGCTTTTGTGGTCCCTAATGCTCCATAAACACCCTGACACTACTCAGTCAGTGTGCTTGTGCCTGGTCCGAGAATCTTAGAATGTATTTTATTAACCACAGTGAGGCAGTAAAAGCCAGCTCCCAACTGTGCCACTCTGGAAGAGGAATCTAGAAAGATCCCTAGAGTAGTGAAAGCTTTGCAAAGTCAGCCCAACTTTCAGACTACAGCACATACTTGTGGCCCACTATTTGCCACCAGCAGTTCTCTCTGCTAAGCATTAGCAGGTCATTTAGTGGAGTGAATGACTGTGTGAAATACTTTGGCAACAGAGGGCATGAGCTAATTTTTAAAAACTGTGCTATTTGTACAGAAATATTCTACTGATTTTAGCCCTTGTCCACTTCTGTTGCAGCTCTGCTTCATAAGTGTACTGCAAATCTGGAAGACTGAAAGCATATATCTATTTCAGCTCACGTGTTCATCATGTGTTCTTGGAACTGAACACAAACTAAATAACAGATGCCCGTGATTGACTGCTATGCCACTCACAATGAATCAGCTCACCCAAAGACATGGCATATCAGAAACTAGAATCCTGCAGGGTATTAATACCTCTTCTGTAGAAGAACATTTTCTGAAGCATACGTGAAACTAAAATATAGTAAAGCTGTGAGAATCGGCCATTGTACTCGTGTTAACATAGCTGAAGTTGTTTTCTCTTCCGAGTGAATATTACTCACCAGAAACTTGTATCTATTGTAGAAAAACTTACCATCATCAGATTTTCACACAAGTTCTAAAAGTAGATAAAGAGAACCCAGTTTTAAACAAAATGAAACCATTATATTATTATAAGCTTGGTCATTTATTTATTGAGGAAAATGATCCAATATTAACATACAATTAGTAAGTGGCAAAAAGTATGTGACCCTCTAAGGATTAAGCAGTTTAATTTGAACGTGAAATGAGAGTCAGGTGTTTCAGTCAATGGGATGCTGGATGCCAATCATGTGTGAGTTGGGCACCCTGTTTTATTTAAAAGAACAGGGATCTATCAAAGTCGTGCTCTTCACAGCAATGTTTGTGGAAGTTGTTATCATGGCACGGCACTAAGGAGATTTCTGAGGAGCTCAGGAAAAGAGTGTTGTTATGCAATCATCAGGCTGGGAAAAGGTTACAAACCATCCTCTAAAAAGAGTTGGGACTCCACCCAATCACCAGTCAACAGACGCAGATTGGTGTAATACAAATGGAGGAAGGTTCCAGACCATTGTTACCCCTAAACCTCCCCAGGAGTGGTCGACCAACAAAGATCACTCCAAGAGCAAGGTGTGTGAATAGTTGGCAAGGCCACAAAGGACCCCAGGTGTAACTTCTAAAGCAACATGAAGGTCATCTCTCACATCGGCTATGTTAATGTTATACATGAGTCCACCATCAGAAAGGAAAAAACAGCATGAACAACAATGGTGTGCATGAAAGCAGGTTTACAAGGCAAGAGAAAGCCACTGCTCTCCAAAAAGAACATTGCTGCTCGTCTGCAGTTTGCTAAAGATCACGTGGACGAGCCAGAAGGCTATTGGGAAGAATGTTTTTGTGGATGGATGAAACTAAAATAGAACTTTTGTGTTTGTAAAAAAAAGCGTTATGTTTGGAGAAAAGGAAAACCTGCATTCCAGCATTAAGAACCTTATCCCATCTGGTGAAACATGGTGGTGGTAGTATCATGGTTTGGGGCCTGTTCTGCTGCATCTGGGCAGGACGACCTTGACCATCATTGATGGAAAAACAATGAAATTATGAATGATAATCAGAGAATTCTAAAGGAAAATGTCCGACATCTGTCCATGAACTGAATCTCAAGAGAAGGTGGGTCATGCAGCAAGAAAACGACCCTAAGCACACAAGCCGTTCTACCAAAGAATGGGTAAAGTAGAATAAAGTTCATGTTTTGGAATGGCCAAGTCAAAGTCCTGACCTTAATCCAATGGAAATGTTGTGGAAGGACCTGAAGCGAGCAGCTAATGTGAGGAAACCCACCAACATCCCAGAACTGAAGCTGTTCTGTATGGAGGAATGGGCTAAAGTTCCTCCAAACCGGTGTGCATGACTGATCAACAGCTACAGGAAATGTTTAGCTGCAGTTACGGTTCACCTAAAAATGAGCAAACTGTATAAAATAAAAGGAATATAGGACCCAATTGCAGTTAGTTCTTGATGAGATGGACAGACCATGGACAAAAGCGCCGCACGGAGCAGACTCAAAAAAGGGAATAATATAATAAATATGAAAAATAAAACGGGAAAAAGAAAAGCCACTAACAGCGCAAAGGCGCTGTGGTGAGCAAGGGGGAGAAAAACAAGAAAGCTCCGCATTAAAAGGTGGAATGGGGAGTGAACTCTCTCTCGCGAGTGGCGCTTGCGTAGCTTGCAGCTCGGAGAGATGTGGGGAGCGCTGTTAAGTAAGCTTCGGGGATTTCCTCGTTTCCCCGAAGCATGTGAAGCAAGTCACAGTACTACGGATGGCCGCAGCATGACAAGGACGCGGAAGTGAGGGACAAGGCTGAAAAGCTGCAGTGTCACTAAAAAGAAGCTAAATCCCCGCACGCTAAAGGGGCTCACAAGCCCAAAGGGGAGGGGGTGATGGTGAGGGTGAATGCGGGGAGTTCGAGTTGCCAACAGCGATACCGTGAACGGGTAATGAGGGGAGCGAGCTGGAGGGATCTTTTCTTACTCTAGCCGGTTGACGTCCTGACGTCACCTCCGGCCTTCTGAATTCGGCAGAAGCAGTCTACTAATATCTCTTTCCACACTGTAACCATGCCATACCGGTCCTGGTGCGTCTATGAGCCAAAACTGCCCTCTAGCGTCAGCTCATAACAGTACCCCCAAAGGGGAAGCTCCTGAATCCCCTAAACATGTGCTGTGCCTCCCCTAGCCTGCTGGGTACGCTCATGATTAAGCGCATGGCACATGGGGAGGCCCCGGTTGGCTGGACACGTTATAATTACTCGGTTCGATTTGCTCAGAAACGGGCTAGGTTCGACCTACCCAGGCAGGGGGCAAGGTTTGACCAGCCCAGGCATGGGGCAAGGTTCAACCGGCCCAGGCGGGTGGCAAGGTTTAACCTCTCCAGGCATGGGGCAAGGTTCGACTGGGAGGGTCTCAGGGCTGGGGTCCTTATGACCAGAAGGCTGTCTAGAGCACCACACCTTGATGGACGCTGTCAGGGCTGAGAGCTGCGCCAAAGCGTCCTGCAGCGTCTGGTCGACCGGGGGTGTGTTTGTGAAGGCGGAAGACCTAACTGGATCAGGAATGATCGCGGGTCAGTTGAGGCTGCTGTGGCGAGTGTGGCGAGCATCAGCATGGGCCACTTGGCTGTAAAGACCAGCGGAGGAGGGAGTGTCAAGAAGGGCCAGCTCATCCTTAAGCTTTTCGCTCAAGACCCTCTCGAAGATAGCCATGAGCACCCGGCCGTTAGAGTAGCTCTCCACGGTCAGCCCAGTAACTACTATCTAATAGCCAGTTGCCCTGCTTATGTGCTGGATGTGGGGCGAGGGGTGCCGAGAAGCCTGGGGACAAAGAACCTGCATGATAGTGTCAGGAGCTAATGCTGGATCCTGAGCTGGTCACACCCTTCTGTTTCAATTCGCCTAAAATAACAGGCGAACCATGTAAAAATAAAAGGGGTATTAGGACCTAATTGCAGTTAGCTCCTAATGAGAGGGACAAACCAAATACTAAATAAATAAAATGGGAGAGGCAGGGAAGCTAAATCCCTGCACACTAAAGAGGCTCACGAGCCCAAAGGGGAGGCGGTGCTGGTGAGGGTGAATGCGGGGAGCTCGAGTCACCACAGCGAGCGAGCCAAAAGCCGCGGAGGGTGATGGAGATACAGTGAACGGGTAACAAGGGGTGCGAGCAAAGGGATCTTTCTCTACCCCAGCCGGCTAAGCCCTGACATCACCTCCAGCCTCCTGACCATACCTTGGCTGCTTCCCTAAGCAGAAGCAGTCTACCAATATCCCTATTGGCAACATAACCGAAAGGGCGGACCCGACAGCACGCAAAGGACATATTATCATCAAATAGAGTGAGGGTGCGACACCCAACGGTGCTCAGGGACGCTCTTATACCTGAGCCTGCAGGTGTCGCCAATGAAATGATTAGTGCCGATTAGAGTCGGTGCATGCATGCTCGGGACCGCCATACCGGTCCCGGCGCATCTATGAACCAACGCTGCCCTCAAGCATCGGCAGCGTGGCTCATAACAGTTGCAGTTATTTCTGCACAAGGGGGTCACACCAGATACTGAAAGCAGAGGCTCACATACTTTTGCCACTCACTAATATGTAATATTGGATCATTTTCCTCGATAAATAAATAACCAAGTATAATATTTTTGTCTCATGTGTTTAACTGGGTTCTCTTTATCTACTTTTAGATCATATTTATGTAGAAATATAGAAAATTCTAAACTTTCAAGCGCCACTGTATATAGATGGTTCAGTTTATATACTAGGATTCTCCAACAACACATGGAAAAAAGTAGTTCTTTTATCAAAAGGAAAATGAAGCACACAAAAAGAAGTATAATCTGCCCCACATGTCAGGAACTGAAACAAGAAAAGCATTTAAAAATCTCAGCAGCCCCATCCAACCATATTCTTTGTCATTACTACAACTGACTGTGATTGTTTGTAAAAGGTTGTTTACTCGTTTTTGTTTATGATGCTCCAGCAATAGCAGGGAACACAGCGGATGTTCATTTGGAAGAGTTCTTTAAATGTTTGGAAGATTATCCAGAAGGCAACTCTGCTGGCTCCTGACAACCTGTGTGAACGTGTAATTACTAGCTCGGGCTTAATGTCTCTTTCTTTTGCACGCAAAGCTCGTCTTTTTCAGTGAGGCCAGACACATTTTAAAATGTAACCATTTAAATAAATATATAAGCATTTTATAGAATTACGATCCACAATCAGAAATCTTTATATATATATATATATATATATATATACATATAATATATAAATATATTTACATATATATAAATGAGAAATAAATGTGTACTTTACGTAATCCAAAATGTTGACATCTGAAATAAAATTCACATTTTCCTTTCATTCATCCATTCATTCATTCATTCATTCATTCATTACAAGTACTAGCAATGCACTCGGTAGAGATGCACGTTTCCTAATGATTGCCCTTCTGTTCTCAAAGCACTGTTGTCAGTGTGGACCATGCACAGAGCAGAAGTTAATGTACTCTGTCAGCACTGGCAGCCCTGTGAGCCAAAAGCTATTAACTCTGAAAGGGAAAGGCATTTCCTTCTTGTAAATGCCATATTAAATTATTATTATTTTATTTGGTAACAGGGAAAAGCCTATCAGGGCCATATTGCTCTAGGTGAATTGGGAATTGTAACTGGAGACCCGGATACTTTGAGAGGGGTAGATTGGGTGGGGTGGGGTGGGGCAGGGACTGGTGAACCTTTTTATCAGTTGAGTCCACAACAGTGGCCAAACAAGTCTTATGGGCCACATATATGCATTAGTTAGGAATTAGTGTATACGTTGGTGGACAACTGTTGGCTTAAGGCTACCACTAACATAAATCCTTACATGACAGATAGATTTACGTATTAAGGAGTAATTACACCAGACAAAAAGAAAAAAAAAAGCTTTAACAGATGTCTTGGTAGTCTGCAGCGTTGTAACTGAGGCCCATAAAAATTAACACATTGACCACACTCAGGAAGCCAATACCCATGATAAATTCAATAGCAATGAATATTTTATGGCGAAGCTCTTTCATGTCCTTACGTGTGTCTAGAGTGTGTCAGAAACAATGCATTATCATGGTGGGCATTGCAATATGCAGTGTGGTGCAGTTTGGATAAGCCCAAAATTTGTAAATGACTTGAGTAGCTTCAACAGTTTATGCACTATTATGCCTTTTATAACAAGTTTTCTCATACAATGTAAAGGCCAAATTTCTTTTCCAAGAAATTAATTGCCAGATGCAGTCTGTCGTGCATCAGAGTTTTACTGCAGATGGAGTCTGCTCTTCTGGGGCCACACTTGGCTTCCTTAATTAGGACTGAAATTTTAAAAAGTCTGACTTTTAATTTTGTCTTGCTGCAATGCAATGTTTTTGTTATATAGAGAGGTACACTGACCGATTATTTTGTTTATTTACTCTGTTTCCTAATTGTTAAGACTCCATCCCAAATACCACCACAGATCATGGAATTATTTGAGTGGTGGATCATTCTCAGCTCTGCACTGACACTGACATTGTAGGGGTGTGTTTGTGTGTGTCGTGCTGGTAAAGAGTGAAACAGATACAGCAGTGCTGCTAGAGTTTTTCAACACCTCAGTGAGCACCGAGGAAGGATTTGAGGATGACTAACACTAACTGTGCAACAACACATGAGCTACTGCCCCAACTACAAGGTGAAGCAATATGGTAGATGTGTAGATGTATGAATACAGTATTTAAAAACTCCAGCAGCACTGCTGTGTCTGATCCAATTGTACCAGCAAAACACACACTAACACACCACCACCATATCAGTGCTGAGAATGATCCACCACCCAAATAGTACCTGATCTGTGGTGGTCCTGTGTGGGTCCTGACCCTCAGAGAGAAGAATAATGTGGACTAACGGAGTATGTAGGGAAACAGCCACTCAGCCTTAGCGACTTACAACTGATGCAGTCTTACAAGGTACAATCCAAGCCATTATAGGCTTAAGGGACTTGATCAAGGGTCTACCAGTGGAAGCTTGACAGGTTTTTGACTTTTACCCTAGACCTGCTGGTCTGTAGGCCATTATTTAACCGCTGTGGCACCTGAGCCCTCAAATGCTGAAGAATTTAAACACTTCGTAGAGAATGTTGTATTTTTGTTTATAAACTTTCTTCTTGTCTGTCCAACAGGCAAGCCAACAGGCTACGGCCCTAATTCAAGGCGCCTGCACAACCGTGGCATTGTGGATGAATGCTGCTTCCAGAGTTGCGAGCTGCGACGCCTGGAAATGTATTGTGCACCTGTCAAATCTGGTAAAGCGCCACGATCTGTACGAGAACAGCGACATACAGACAGTCCAAAAACACCAAAGGTGAGGTTCAGTTTTGTTGGTTCATTCAGTCTGAATGAGGGTCTATTAATATTTATATGTGACGTTTCTTTATTTTGTCTGGAGAAATGTAGGCTAATGTTTAAAAACATACTGTAGCAAAATTAAAAAAGAAAGACATTTTAAGTTATGGAGAATGTGTATTTAAAATCTGTCTGATACTGAAGAATAAAGCACTGGTGAAAACAGCAATGAAATAACCAAATAACAACCAACTCATGCGACCTCTACTTTACTTCTTGCAACTCTGGACTGACTACACCATGCCTGTTAAATTTACTATAACCTATGACAAAGCAGATGGGTATAAAGTATTCATGAAATTATTGAATTGTTGTTTTTCTGCATTGACTGGTCTAGCATGCTGGCCGTAGTCTAAATCAGATTTCAGTTATTTATGTTAACAGTTTTTTTCTTTTTTCCCCCAGAAATCTGTATCTAGTCATAGCCATGCATCTTGTAAGGTATGTGTTTCCCAATATGGTTTTAAAAACAAACTATAAGGGATAATGGAAGTTAAATGGCATCATGTTGACTGGTTGCTTCTAGCTTTTATCCTGTAGAATTTGTTTCCTGTGATTGAACAGTCTGTTATTTATGCCCTATTTGTTGTAAAATCATGCATACACAAAGCATGCATTAGTCTTGAATGTCTACTGCATGTATGCTTAGCCCAGCATGAGAATGATACACCATTCATTACCCAACAGTGTGCCATCTCTTAACAAGGAACCTCCACTTATCTTTCATGGATTGTCACTGTGGGACTGTGGTAGCCTAGTGGGTATGGTACTGGACTATGGACCAGGGTTCAAATCCCACCTCTGCCAAGCTGCCACTGTTGGGTCCTTGAGCAAGGCCCTTAACCCACAATTGCTTGGATTGTAAGACTGTATCAGTTGTAAGTCGCTCTGGATAAGGGCGTCTGCTAAGTACTGTAAATGTGTTCAAGAATACCACTCACTCTTGGGACTGTGGTAGCCTAGCGGGTTACTCTGGCCCAGAAGGTCCAGGGTTCAAATCCCACCTCTGCCTTGAGCAAGACCCTTAACCCACAATTGATTGGATTGTAAGATTGTACCAATGGTAAGTCGCTCTGGATAAGGGCGTCTGCTAAATGCTGTAAATGTAAATGTCACAAGTAAACAAAATCATGCACACAATGTATTGACTTAATGATTGGCATCCTGCTCTGCTGCTTTCTTTCCTGTGCTTGTGAGCCACAGATCATGATACCTATATTGCATGGACTACTGTCTTTCCTGTGTTTATCCTCCCACCTAGGATTTGTGAGGTTACATTAGATGTCAATAATTTACTATAAATAAAAGAATACACGTAAATGCATTGCCTACAGCTTGTGTTCTAGCTACAAAAACCTAGGGTGGGTCGAGGGTATGACTTAAAAATATCAAACTTAAAAAAAGAATTAAAAACTGTCAAAACATTTATGTAACTTTAACCACTTCTTACCCTCGGGTCCTATCGCTGACCTTGTAAACAATTCTAATTGTTATGTTTTACCATTACTACTATAATTTTCTAGTATTACTTTCAGGGCCTGAATATCGTTGAGAAGAAGAAAGTTTGCAAGCTGACTTGAACTGAACGTTTTGCTAAGTTGACTGCCTCCTCGCTCTGCCCTCAGTTAGCTAACACACCTCATTGCTGTTTGCTTGAGTCAGCTAGCTAGCTGTGCTGTTTTGAGTCGGCTGTAGACTAGTGCTCTCTTGTCTAGTGTATAAGCCATAGTTACACAGTCCCTTTATTGAACTTGGTGAAATTCCTCTGTTTGCTCAAGTGCTCTAAGAGCCCTTCTCAAAAAAGAAAACCATTAGCAAGAGAAATGGCTAAGTGTTTCTCTGCAGGCACTCTCTCCAGTTTGCTAAGCTGTTGTCGCCACCAATTTCTGTATCCTCACTAATGAAGCAGAGACGTACATGCTGTCTTGCTCACCTGAACTGGATGTTGGCTCAGGGCTTCATGAATTATATACATTAATCTAGCCATGCTATCTATAGGAAAGGAGGTTGTGTTTCCTGTGTATTAGGAGATAACAGTCCATTTACTGATAATCCACCGATTGACATCCAGTTGTTTTAAAACAGCCCCCCACTCTGTATTATTCTCTCTCTCTCTCTGTTTCAGGATGTTCATCAGAAGAACACAAGTCGAGGCAACACCGGGGGGAGGAGCTATCGAATGTAATCAATGGTGGAGAAGGATAAGAGGAACTAATGGACAGTGCCAAGCAGAGAAGCAAAAAATGGACTTGTCCGGTGCACCTGGGGAGTGGTTCTCGAACAACAATCAAGGACAGTGAATAAGCTCGATGTACTCCAGAGCAACCTTGACTCCTTTAGACACTGCATCATTTCATACTGGGGAGGGGAAACATGTTAAACCAACAGCAACAACAAAGTTGTGGCTGCTGAAAAAAGGTAAAATAATATTCACTCTTTAGCTCTGCTGGGAACTGTTACGTATCACGGCACTGGATACTTTAATTGACCTAAACTGTTTTAGCACACCACTTCCTCATGAGTGGGATAGAGCTAGTGGGTCACACAAGGACAGATGAAAGTTTAACTGCCATGGAAGAACCCTGCAGCAGACCCTCCCACCTACGCAAATAAATACAATGGCATGACTTCTGTAGTAATTCCAGACTGCAACAGCCAATTCTGATCAAGCTTCAGACTATTACATAGATGGTGTTGTCTCTTTGGGAACATACACAAGCTGAAGTAGAATATCTTTGGTCTAAACAGTTAAAGAGCATTCATATTGACTAAGGAGCAATTAGCATATTAAGTAGCATATTAAGAGATGATGCACTCTTAGAACAACACAAGAGGTTTACTCTTTCTGCTAGTCTTATATAAAAACGTTTACTCATAGCAGTTGGGATCATTGCCATTAATGTTACTGTTACTCATTTTTGAGTGACAGTTATTGTTTTTATTGAAATAACACACCAGACTACGTGACTGGTTAAATACAATGAATAGCATAACAGAAGCAAGTGCACCTGTGAACACATACACCATGGAGAGAGGAAGAGAAAGACGAGGACTCAATGTGTGAAATGCATTCCAAACAGGACATTGTTAATATTTGGGTCAGATGCTTTATCGGCTATTCATTTAGAATATGCATGACTGAAGTGTATTTACATATAGATCAGTTTCCTGAAGAGCACATCTGCACAACTTCATGGGCGTCTTCAGGAGGTCACAGACTCGTGCCCTTGTTGGGACGAATCAGTTTGGTATGAAATAAAAGCACTCTCAGAATCCAGAAGACAGATCTGATTCAACTTTACGTAAATGTCTCCCTTCTCCCATGAACTTCAAGACCTGAAAGTACTTTATGATGTTGTGGACATGTCTTCAATCAATTTTCCTCTTTATTTTAAGCGTTTCATCTTTGACTGTCATACGTGGTACCGTCATATAACATTCTAAGAACTCAACTGTAGTGTATAATGGTGCTATTTTGTAGTATAGGGATTAGCGAATAGATATTGGTTGGGGGTGTTATCGATGGATGGTGGACAGTGCAGGGGCACACTGACGGATGAGTTCTTCTTTGTTGCACAGTCCGGTGAGCACCATGTTAAAATGGATAGTTTTAAGGTATTAGTTTAGTAATGTTTGCAAGCAAATGTAATTGTGTAAAGGTTCTGTGACTGCATGGAAAGAAATTTGTTGTGATTCTGAAACTGCTTAACACTGTCGTTCTCACGTGTTTAAGCTGTTTCCTGTGTGGACTTCAAAATTCCTATTTGAAATAACTTAAAAAAAACACTGTGAACTATGAGCTTCCAGTAATATTGAGGTTTTAAACATCCAAGTGTATTCTCTTTTTAACTTGACACTATATGTCTTTGGCACTGACTTTTATAAGACGTTAAATATTTGCAGTAAAAAGGGCAATGAAAGGCAGTACGATGTGAGACGGTGTAAGTGAGGATCTTGAGAGTTTCTGGTTGACCAGCTGAACGACTGACGGGCATCATCTATTCAACCTGCTCTGTTTCTTTATCACCTTTTTGGCAAGGGTGGTAAAGTCCATCAGCGTTATCATCTTTTCAGTTGGCATGAAATAGGTACACTTGGTCTGTAATATAATCGAAGTGATGGATAACACTTTATGCTTGTTCGTCCTTTCATACACAAGTCTTACTCCCCAAGTCATTTCATATTTTATTAGTATTTTATTGTGTGAATGTTCTGCTAATATTCTTCTAATTCTCTTCTCAGTTTGCAATGAATTGTTCATATCTACAAATATTTATACAGCATGAAACTTTACAACATTGTTGGAAATATTCAACAGAATACTGATATTTATTTTCATTTGGTTTCTGTTTATAATTATTTTAGTAAGCATCATTTTTAAACCAATACTGCCAGTATAGAAAAACAGTAATTATGGAATGAAGATCCTTTAATTGCCTCAACTCTGCTAGAATATTCATACAGTTCTTTAACATAGGGAGTTTTCCTTGCCACTGTCGCCCTAGGCGTGCTCAGTTTGGGATTGGCCCTAGATATTAGAAGATAATCTAAAATTGTAAGGTTCCTTTGAGGCAAAGCTCCATTGTAAAAAGCGCTATGGAAATAAAATCTGAAATCTGAACATGACTTGAACTATGTAACCAATACAGCGAATTTCAAATTCCTTACTATCATTTCAAAGTGTTTTAATATCTAGGGAGTGGAATTGTGTCAAATTAATTTGTACAAAATTCTTTGTTTTTTACCCGTTGGTGTGTTTGATACATGTTTAGTTACTTGAGCAAATACACTCAAGTATATTTGAATATTATGGAATTCCTAACACCAAAAAGACATAGTGAAGGCAAAGCTGGCAAATTCACAGTGTATTGTTATTGTTATTGTTATTGTTAACACTTCTCACATACAATGAATAGGTTTTAAATGCAAAAACATAGAAACATGGAATGGTGAAATCTAATCATTGGGGAATCATAAAGCTTATTATTTTTGTTTGATTTTTATTTTATACTAAGGTATCCATGATCAGTGGTTTGTCTTTAAGACAACATGGAATTTACTGAAAGATTGTTCACCATTCCTGCTGAATAAAATACTTGTCAATATAAAAAAACCATCAAGGAGTGTCTTCCTTAAGGTAACTTATGCACAATAAGTGCACAGGGGATGTCTGTGCATTTGTTGTAAAATACTTCACAATGTAAGTATGGACGTCACCTGGGTTTGGGTAGTTACTCTTAAAACAATCCAAATCTGTACCAAGTTTGGTTCATACTAGAACTCTACATCAAATAATTTGGGACAGTATGAATGCAAATGAAAAATGCAGTGCTCCTTACATTTCCTTTGCCTTTTATTTCATTGCAGACAGTATGAACCCAAGATGTTTCAGTGATTTTATGGTCAACTTCATTTCATTCGTTAATAAACATCCTTTCCTGCATTTCAGGCCTGCAGCACAATCTAAAAAAGTTGGGACGGTGGCAATTTAGAGCTATTAATGAGGTAAAGAACAATCTAAATAATGATGTGATTCAAACAGGTGATGTCAACGAGTGATTATAAGCATGATTTGGTACAAAAGGCTGAATCTTTGAGGAGTAAAGATGTGCAGAGCATGTCCAGTTTGTAAACAAATGTGTGAGATTTTTTTAATTGTTTAAGGTTTGCATTTTCTTGTTGTAAATTGCACGAACGTCCCTGTGAAAGATGTCGTCTTATGTTGCTCCAAAATTTCAATTTTACTTTTCTGCATTAATGCTGCCATCACAGAAGCGTAAATGATTTTTGGGCACTGACGCGACCCCGTACCATGACAGAGCCTTGCTTTTGGACTTTTTGCTGATAAGAGTCTGGACGGTCCTTTCCGTCTTTGGCCCAGAGCACACGGCATCCATTTTCTGACAACAGTACACGTTTCTGTGATGTCCATCATATCCAATCATGTCCATCCGAGGTGCCTCTAAGACCAGAGAAGCTTAAACAACAACTGGACATAGTTAAACAAAGGTTTCTTTGTCTTTTTTAAGTGTCATTTGTGAATGTAACTCCAAGTTGTAGTGCTTGCCAAAAGTTTGGCCAAATAATCCCTTGCCCATGTGGTTCTATCAGCTGTTGAGGAATGGCGGTTCTTCCTTGATTGTTTAATAATGCACATTATATGATATTTCTTTGGGGAACATTGTTAAACATTTCAATCATTTTTTACGCATTTGTTGACAAACTGGAGATCCTCTGCCCTTCTTTGCTCCTCAAAGACTCAGCCTTTCGTGGATACTGCTTTTGTACCAGATCATTATTATACCTGTTGACATCACCTGTTTACCTGACATTACCACATCATTATTTATTTTGTTTACCCCATTATTGAATCTAAATCACCCCCGTCCCAACTTTTGGGAATGTTTATTAACCAATGAAATCAAATGAACCGGACAGAACATGAAATATCTTGGGTTCATGCAGTCTGCAATGAAATAAAAGTAAAAGTAAATGTGACTGAGAGTGAATAAACACTGCTTTGTACAGTATTTCAGAATATAATCAAACATATGCACTGCCTATAGAAAACCATACCCTGTCAAAATTCTTACCCTTTTTGACATTACACTCTGAACATTAAAATAAATTAAATAGATTTTTTCTAGTATTTGCACACCATAACACTCAACATCAAAGTGAAAATAACATCCAAATTCTGATCAAATATGAAATATATTGGTTTGGATATGGGCTCAGCCCCCTTACAGTAACCATTACAAGCTCAGGTACAACCGTTCACCTTCCAGATCATACACTAGGCTAATTACCCACCACCAGACTAACTGTAGCGGTTTTGATTGCTTCGTAATAAAGTTTGTTTGGTTTGAAAGGTGCTTGCAAAACGTCTCCAGGATAAAGTTGTGGAATGGCACAAGTTAGGAGTAGGAAACAAAAATAGTTCAGAGGCTTTCACTACCCCTCTAGAATCATGTGGAGTATTATTAAGAAGTGGAAAGTGCATGGCACCACCAACACCGTGCCTACGTCGAGCCGTCCCTCCACACTGGATGTCCCCTCCAAGTCAGGAGACTGATCATGGAGGCTGCCAAGAGGCCAGCGGTAACTTTGAAGTCTGTATGGCTGATATGGTTTCTATGACTCGGTACACAATGCTGGCCTGTATGGCAGTACGGCAAATAAGAAACCTCTTCTCTCAAAGTGCCACACTGAGTGTAGTTTGTGATTCTAATGCCATGAGGCACAGGGTTTTATGGTCAGATGAACCCAACAAAAAAACAGTCGCTTAAGGATATTAAGGGTTAATGTTCTTGTGTCCATGCCCATGTGATGCTATGGCTAGATTGGCAGTTTTGTGTAGCGTCTTTTCAAGCAGACATCAGTGCTGTCTTTACAGCTCTCATCAAAGCTGCTGCTTATGTGGTTTGAGAGAGAAGTTCAGGTAGAATATTCACTTACATGCCTAACCGCTAAACAACTAATCACTTATCATAGTCGTTTGTCACACTCGCATCCTTTGTTCTGTGTTTTTAATATGTCTGCTTTATTTTAAAGTAATAAAAGCAAGCTGTTCTTCCCAAAACTGATTCCTTACTTGTCTGTTTTCCAGCTACTTAGCTCCACTTCTTGTTGTCTACATGTTTGTGTATTGTGTATTCTAGTGCACTGTTATAGTTGTTTCAACTCTGTTTTGTAAATATTGAAATAGTCACTGTGTTGTGCCATCACCAAAGTTTTTATTCTATAAGAAAAAGCAATTCAGTTGACCACATGGAATTATGGGCAAATATTCCTCAGAAAGATGGGGGAGACTAATCCACACAGACTTACTATTGTTGTTTATTCATTAAGATTAATCATTTTAAATTATAATAATATTATCATAATTATTATTAATTTTCAAAACTATTTCCCTTTTTTGCATTTCTTGAATGATGTAAAAGTAACGTATAAATAAAGATATTTGAATGAGCTTTTGATTTCAGGCTGTAAGGTAAAGTTGATTCACTCATTCATTTGCATACCTGCTAAATTCAGGGCTGTGGCGACCTAACTGGCCGCACAAAACACAAGGTGGGAACCAACCCTAGTCAGTGCAGGACACGTGCACATACACACACAGACTCATTCACCCTGGGACCCTTTAGAGACACCAGTTGACCTAACGTACCTGGAGAAAACCCTCGCGGTCATGGGGAGAACATGTCAGCTTTAGGCAGGTGGGATCACGGATGGAAGTCTATGCAGTGATTGCAGTGGCTGTGAGGCGACAGCGCTAACCCCTGTGAACATCTGTCACTCTCAAGTCTGAATAGGTCAAATAAAATTAGTAATCGTTTTCAGTAATAATTCTTTCTCTCTCTGCTTGAATGGGATGTGTGTGTTTTGGAGGAGTCACCTGTAAAGTGTAGCCTAGGGACCACTGATCACCTTAATCCTCCACTGATTGCATTACACTTCTTTAATAGTGAAAAGTGATTCGATTACAATAATGTTCTACTTTGTATCCCAACATCGTCCATCAATACTACGAGTGAAAGAGTTTCATTCAGAAACTCGACTTTCAAGTGATACTTCCTAAAAGAAGGCCAATTGTGCCAAAACAAATCATAATGTGAGTTCACTGAGGAGAAAATGGCATTTTCAACCTTTTAAAGAAAGGTTGCAGTGACAGGACAAAGCTTTTGTATGCTGTCAGCACTTTTTAATGGATTATAGACTGGAACAACCAAACCATTTTAAACAGATAAAATGGCCACCTGGCTCAATTTCAGCAGACATAATGGTTTATAAATGTGAAGCAGGCGGCTGGCAAGGGTCTGGTCCAGCTATTCTGAATATTATTTCATCCATCTCCTGACTACAACCAAATCAATTACTTACCCCAATTAAGCAATTTACATTCTGAAAACTATCGTGGAATTCAAAATTCATATTATATTATGCACAAGACCTAAACAATCAGACTATCAGGGTGGCCATCACACGTTCTGAAACGTTAATTAGGAACAGCACGTTGAAAGCAGTATGCTTGTGAAATACAGGAAACAAAAGATTTAAATAACAGCCTCCTATGTTCCTCTCCAGAGGCAGTGAAGGGTAGTTCACTAAGTGCATCTGAGGACACTATTCCTGGGCTTAACCCTGAAACTGAAGCTCCAAGCCTCCACTATGTACATGCGCTCTTGTCTTTTAAACAACCTTGTGGTTAATTTCTGTGCTCTCTGACATTTCTCCACAGCCATTTTAGGGGAAAAGAAGTAGTGTTAAACTGTCAAAGTCATATTTTTACAGCTAATGGATGCCAGGAATCAGTTATAAAGTTTCAAGACTTGCACATAGTCAATGCAGTGTTCTAAACAGTGCAATGCAAATATTGGAGAAAAGGAATTAAACGCTTACCCTTTCCGAAAACAAGGATGTAAAGAGCCTACAGTGATGAAGTACTATATAGTGGTATTGTCAATTAGAGAGAAGGCATCCTGAAATCCCATAATTTGCTTATTACCCACACTCTCAGATTTGTTAATGACTTGCAATCAAGAGTTTAGACATGAAAAGACATGTTTTTTTTCGCAACACAATCAGATATTAACACATGTAGTAGGATAATATTCACACCCCATTCCCCTTTCTCCATCCCTCTTCCCTAGCAGTGGAAATTCACAGACTGCTGATCGTGGCAAGAGCGTGTTGGCTCAGCTGTGAGCTTTAAGAACCCATGATGTCAGACCCATATTTTCCTTGGAGAACATCTCATCAGCTGCATTGTTCCTGGAAATCATGTACTACACTCTGGACAACAGAAAATCCAACTCCATCCCAGTTATGTGCCCCCCAGTACCTTCAGCTCAGACCCCGGTTTTTTAGAACAATGGTTCTCAAGTTTGATGTAACAACAGCTATGTGACAGAGTTTGTACAATGTATGAAAGGACAAAATACAAAGTACTACAATCCCAAATCAGAAAAAGTTGGGATGGTATGACAAATGCGAATCAAAAATATATGCAGTGTTCCTTACATTTCCTTTGACTTTTATTTCATTGCACATAGTATGAGCTCAAAATGTTTCAGTTTTTTCTGGTCAACTTCATTTCATTTGTTAAGAAACATCAGATCCTGCACTTCAGACCTGCAACCCATTCCAAAATAGTTGGGACAGGGACAATTTAGGGCTCAATTTAGTAATGAGGTAAAGAGGAGTACAGATAGGCAGAGGCTCTCCAGGGTAAGAAAACTATTGAAATGTGTAAAAACAATGTTCCTCAAAGAAAGACTGGAATACTGATGGATCTGACCACAATACACATTATCACTGTATGATGGTCCATCCCAGATGCCCAGAGAAGTCGATGCCACTTCTGGACATGGTTATAACATAAGGCTTCTGTTTAGCACAGTAACGTTTTAAGTGGTATTTGTGAATGTAGCTCTGTATTGTAGAGCTTGATAAAGGTTTGATAAAGGAATCCCTTGTCCATGTGGTTCTATCAGCTATTGATGAATGACGGTTCTTGATGCAGTGCCGTCTGAGGGAGCGGAGATCACCCCTCTTCACTTTAGGCTCGTGCCCTTGCTCTTTACACTGAAATTCCTCCAGATTCCTTGAATTATTTAATGATATTATGCCCTGTAGAGGGAGAAATATGGAAATCTCTTCCAGTCCTTCTTTGAGGAACATTGTTCTTAAACATTTCAATCATTTTCTTACACATTTGTTGATAAACTGGAGATCCTCTGCCCAAAGACTCAGCCTTTCATGGATACTGATTTTGTACCAGATCATGATTTTAATCACCTGTTGACATCACCTGCTTGAATGTGATTACTAGTCCTAAATTGTCCCCATACCAACTTTTTTTTGGAATGTGTTGCAGGCCTGAAATGCAGGAATGGGTGATTGAAATGAAGGGCAAATGAAATGAAGGTGACCTGAAAAAAAAAAGGAAATATCTTGAGTTTGTACAGTCTGCAAAGAAATATAAATCAGGAACGTAAGGGACACTGCAGGTTTTTTTTATCCATATTGTTCCATCTTTTTCTGATTTGGGTTGTACTAATCATTTGCTATAATTAAACAGTGGTGCTTGAAAGTTTGTGAACCCTTTAGAATTTTCTATATTTCTGCATAAATATGAGCTTAAAAAAACATCATTCAGATTTCACCACAAGTCCTAAAAGTAGATAAAGAGAACCCAGTTACACAAATGAGACAAAAATTTATACTTGGTCATTTATTTATTGAGGAAAAATGATCCAATATTACATATTAGTGAGTGGCAAAAAATATGTGAACCTCTAGGATTAGCAGTTCATTTGAAGGTGAAATTAGAGACAGGGTGTTTTCAGTCAATGGGATGGCCAAAATCAGGGTGTGAGGTGGGCACCCTGTTTATTTTTTTTAAAGAACAGGGATCTATCAAAGTCTGCTCTTTCACAACACATGTTTGTGGAAGTGCATCATGGTACGAACAAAGGAGATTTCTGAGGAGCTCAGAAAAAAAAAGAGTTGTTGATGCTCAATCAGGCTGGAAAGGTGTAAAATTTACAAAAACCATCTCTAAAGAGTTTGGACTCCACCAATCCCACAATCAGACAGATTGTGTACAAATGGAGGAAATTCAAGACCATTGTTTACCCTCCCCAGGAGTGGTCGCCCAACAAAAAGATCACTCCAAGAGCAAGGTGTGTAATAGTTGGTGAGGTCACAAAAGGAGACCCCAGGGTAACTTCTAAGCAACTGAAGACCTATCTCTCACATTGGCACCATATGTTAATGTTCATTGAGTCCACCATCAGAAGAACACTGAACAAACAATGGTGTGCATGGCAGGGCTTACAAGGAGAAGCCACTGCTCTCCAAAAAAGGAACATTGCTGCTCGTCTGCAGTTAGTGTTGCTAAAGATCACGTGGACGAGCCAGAAGGCCTATTGGGAAGAATGTTTGTGGAACGGATGAGACCAAAATAGAACTTTTGGTTTCAAAGAAAAGCGTTTATGTTTGGAGAAAGGAAAAACACTGCATTCCAGCATAAGAAACCTTATCCCATCTGTGAAACATGGTGGTGGTAGTATCATGGTTTGGGGCCTGTTTGATGCATCTGGGCAGGACGGCTTGCCATCATGATGGAACAATGAATTCTGAATGATATCAGAGAATTCTAAAGGAAAAAATGTCAGGGACATCTGTCCCTGAACTGAATCTTCAAGAGAAGGTTGGGTCCATGCAGCAAGACAGCGACCCTAAGCACACAAGGCCGTTCTACCAAAGAATGGTTACAGAACGAATAAAGTTCATGTTTTGGAATTTGGAATGGCCAAGTCCAAAAGTCCTGACCTTAATCCAATGGAAATGGGATTATGCAGGACTGCAGGTGTTGCAGGACTTGATCAAACCGCTACAGGAAACGTTTAGCTGCAGTTATTGCTGCACAGGGGGGTCACACCAGATACTGAAAGCAGAGGCTCACATACTTTTTGCCACTCACTAATATGTAATATTGGATCATTTTCCTCAAAAATAAATGACCAAGTATAATATTTTTGTCTCATTTGTGTAACTGGGTTCTCTTTATCTACTTTTAGGGGACTTGTGTGAAAATCTGATGATGTTTTAGGTCATATTTATGCAGAAATATAGAAACTTCGAAAAAAGAAATATAGAAAAAATTCGAAAAAAGGAGGTTCACAAACTTCAAGCACTACTGTTTATACTCCACACCCTTCTTAAAATATAAAAATATATAATTCCAATTGCAATTATATACATTTTACAGGAAATGTAAACACCAGTAAGGGGAAGGATGAAGCTTGAATGAACGGAGGACTACCTTTGACCTGTGAGTGTTTTTTTTTTAAAACTTTTAAAACAGTAAAAAAACAGTATAGGGTTCATCATCAATACAGAGAGTATTTGTGTCACAGCTGTGGAAAAGAACACAAAAGCAATTACCTAGACATGGGATTCTTCATCACTTAAAATAAAATGACCTCCAGCAGTGTAATAAAGAGGCATCATCCAGAGATATATTAACTGAATAACACGTGCTCACTATAAACATTCCTCTCAATTACAGTACACTATATATCTAATTGTGTGGGTGTCACGTTACTCCAGCAGGTAGTGTTGATGTGGCATAGCTTCAGTGATGCATGTTTTGATTCTTGTCTTTGGTTTCTCTCACGTTTAGCATTTTGGTTCACTTTAGTTCCTTAGACATTGCAAAACATATCAGTAGGTGGACTGGCTATTTTAACTTGCCCCAAGTTCTGAGGGAGTGTGTAAATCTGACATCAACTGACATTCAAATCAGAGGGTAATTTTGCTTCGTGCATAGCGATAGGATCTGTATCTGCAGCAACTTGGAAGGAAGTACTGAAGCCAAATGAATTAATTATAAGTGTAACAAACTTTAGAATTGTTGGATGTCCTCCAACAATTCTAAAGTTGCTACACTGAAAAATATATTTTTAGGTTATATGAGTAAACTCATATTGAAATATTTGATTTTAGCTGAAGTAAGTTTTTCCAAGAAAAAACAGACAATTTTTTTATTGGCACCCAATAAAATTACAGTTTTGGTTGTTTTAATCATTTACTGGCCTGTGGATATATGACTCAGTTTTTCTGAATTTTGAAAGCTGAAAGGTCAACGTCATTTAATTTGTTTTAAAAAAGTTGGGACAGGGATAATGTTGGGCTAGTAATGATGTAAAAAAACTAAAAGACGATTTCAAACAGGGTAATGTAAACAGGCTCGTTGGGGAGTTGTTGGGGACCAAAGATGTGCAAAGGATCTAGAGTTTATCAACAAATCCATTAGAAAATTAATGAAATGTTTAAAGTATCACATATTTCCTCTTCTAAAGTGTTCAATGTCATTAAACAATTCAACTAAAATTGACGAATTTCAGTGTGTAAAGGGCACTGCATCAAAAACCGTCATTCATCAGTAACTGATGGAACCACACGGGCAAGGGATTATTTATCAAGCTCTATGATAAAGCTTTGTCAAGCACTACAATACAAAGTTACATTCACAAATACCACGGAAAATGATACTGTGCAAAAAGAAGCCTTAAGTCAACCATGTTCAGAAGTGCAGTCAAATTCTCTGGGCTCAGAGGCATCTAGGATGGACCAACACACAATGGAAACATGTACTGTGGTCAGATGAATCAGTATTCCAGATCTTTTTGGAAGCCATGTACACTGCGTACATCGGACCAAAGATGAATAGGACCACCCAGACTGTTATCAGCAACAGATCCAAAAGCCAGGGTCTGGCATGGAATGGGGTTTTGTCAGACGTAATTTTAAGGGAAGTCTATGCTGCACACATTACAAAGGCATGGGTATGGAATAAGATGGCACAGGCACTGGACTGGCCTGACTGCTGTCCTGACCTGTCTTCGGTAGAGAATGTGTATTTTGAAACAAAAATGCAACAAAGACTACCCCATAATGTTGTACACCTTAAGACGTATTTGCAGGAAGAATGGGACAAAGGAACCCCTGTAATGCATATATTGCTTGGTATCCTTGGTGCCAAAACGTCCTTTAAGTGTTTAAGGATTATGTGTAAGGATTGTGTAACACAGAACGAACAAGATAGACGCTCGCAGATGAAAAGGTAGGAACCTGGTTTATTTTCGGCACCAAAAACAGGCAAACATGAATCAACCAGAGAGGACAACACTTCAGGGACTAGGCAAATGGACAGAGAGTAAACAGGCAAGGTTCGAAACTGGTAATCAGTCCAACAGGCAACCAAACCCATAGATGTGAGCCAGTACTTCACAAGGACGAAGCCAAATAGCCGGGTATAAATACAGCGGAGAACAGGTGAGTTCAACCAGTACTCCGGCAACTGTGATCTCGAGGGATGACTTTGATTGGTGAGGGAAGTCACGTGGTCAGCCGGAGGATTGTGGGAGTTGTAGTGCAGGCCACTCTCAGCGGAAGTGACAGAACATTACAAAGTGGTTAGGTAGTCGTTATCATCTGCATCATAGGCCATTTTAACTACAGACACAAGGTTACATCAAGACTAGTCATATACAATGCATTCAGAAAGTCCTTTCACTTTTTTTCACATTTTGCTATGTTGAGGCCTTGTGCTAAAATCTAAAAAAAAATGTTCCCTCATCATTCTGCACTCCGTACCCCATAATGGTAAAGATAAAATAGAATTTTAGAACTTATTAAAAAGGAAAACTAAAATTTCGTCTAGACATAAGTATTCAGACCCTTTGATGTGACATTTAGCTCTGGGGACCTCCCATTTCTCTAGATCATCTTTGAGATGTTTCTACACTGATTGAAGTCCACCTGTGGTAAGTTCAGTTGATTGGACATGATTTGTAAAGGCACAATCCGGTTCATTTAAGTTCTACTACAATGCATATCAGAACAAAATCCAAGTGATGAGGAGGAAGGAACTGCCTGTAGAGCTCAGAGACAGGATTGTGTGGAGGAACAGACCACAAAAAAGTCTGCTGCACTGAAGGTTCCCACAAAAAAGCACCTAAAGGACTCTCAGACTGTGAGAATTCTCTGTTCTGATCAAAAGAAGATCTTTTTGGTCTCAATTCTAAGCACCATGTCTGGAGGAAACCAGGCACTGCTCATCACCTACCCAATACCATACCTACAGTGAAGCATGATGGTGGCAGCATCATGCCGTTGGGGTGTTATCATAGGTTAGGACAGGGAGACTGGTCAGGGTTGATGGAAAGCTGAATGGAGTAAAAAGTACAGAGATAATCTTAATGAAAACCTGACCCAGACCGCTTGGGACCTCAGACTTGACCTCAACAAGACAATGACCTTAAGCACACAGCCAAGACACACAGGAGTGGCTTAGGAACAATTATGTGAATGTCCTTGAGTGGCCCAGCCAGAGCCCTGACTTGAACCAAATCAAACATCTCTGGAGAGACCTGAAAATGGCTGTACACCATTGTTCTCCATCCAACCTGACAGAAAAAAATCCCTAAATCCAGATGTGAAAACCTTCTGGCATCATACCCAAGAAGAATGGAGGCTGTAAAGACTTTCCAAATGCATTGTAAATACACTCAGGTTGGGCCCGATTTAGCGTAATCAATTAACCTAACACAGTCTTTGGACTGTGGGAGGAAACCAGAGTACCCAGAGTAAACCCATGGGGAGGACATGCAGACTCCACCCGGAAAGGACCCAGGCTGCTCCACCTTGGATCGAAATAAATTTGGTTCATACTGTCTGCAATGAAATGAAAGTCAAAGTAACTGTAATAAACACTGCGTTTAATTTGAATTGCAGTTTATATACTGTCTCAACTTTTTCTGTCCCAGCTTCTTGTGATTTGGAGTTGTAACACTGAAATACACAGCAGTGAATCAATGAATAATGTCTGCTTGCCACTGACCGAACATATTGGTAATAAACAAGTAATGTTTCACTTCACACAGAACAAATACCTACTTAGAAGAGAACTGCATCAGAATTCTTTATATTCGCAATCGAGTGGTGCCATCTTTTGCAATAAATGAAGGCAGACACTCTGATGCAACTGTGAAAATGTATGTGAGAGACAGGAAGATGAAGTGTGGTCAAAGATTCTGAGAGGGAATATTAAAATGTCCTGATGTTGATGTAAGTATTGTCACCGAACAAACTTCATTCAAAATACTGAGAGTGCAGAAATTAATTTCCTTGCTGTGCAACACTTAAGTTACAGAATGTCTGTAATTTTGGTTGGTATAGTAAAAAGATACCTCTAAGCAAAACAGCTGAAGCACTGGGTTCCGTGTCTGCCAAAGAACATACAACCACTATGGCCATCTTAGGACCAAGATGATATTGTAGACAAAACAAACAAAAACTAAAGTGAGAATTCTCATTAGATATCAGCGGGATAACACAAACAAGAGTTGAAAAGCTTGCATTGACCTCCTACTGGAACAGAAAATGTAGCTGTGTACTGTGTAAAGTTGTCATGTTGTGTTACACTCACAGGCTATACATGCTTGAAAGTTAAACGCAGTTATGCAATTAACTGTGGCTTTATGAATTCCAGATGCCTGCCAGAGGTATTGCAAAGCACTCTGGAAACTTTCTGGGCTTGCATAGGGTTTGATGTCTCATTGGTCACATATTGTCATGATATGAAATAGCAAGTATGATGAATAAAACTAGAGATAGGAAAGATTAACAGTTGGTATATACAATATGTCTTATGAGAACATTCCTACTTGGTTATTCCCACCTACTTTCAATGAGTCACCATAACACTGGACTCCTCGTTAGCTCTCCTTTCTGTCATCTTTGCCTTTTTATTGTGCCCATTGCATGCACTGCTTAATTTGAACCGGATCCTGGCGGATATGGCACCTCTCATATTTGGTGCGTACTTATTTATGTGCATCCAGCATCTCTGCGATATATAAAATAAAATAAAAATGAGCAATATTAATAAACAAATTTTTATTAAATGATACTTATTTGTCAGTAACGTCCTTCCCAAGACTGATAGTTTGACAAAGTAAGTCTTTTTCTATTTCCGGGACCTTTTGTCACTCAGTGCACACTTGCTGGATCATGGCACGCTTGGTGTTCCCTTACCTCACTGTGTGTGTGTGTCTGTGTGTGTGTGTGTGTCATTAGGAGGATCTAATGTCCCCACAAGTACAGAGAGATCTAACATTTTCCTTGGTTCCAGCACGGAAACTTTTTCTTTTTTCCATTCTTTCATAATCTTTTCATTTGCTATTATTTTTCTTAAATAAAAACTGAAACTATTTTTGAACATCCTGAAGAGCCAAATGATGTCCTTTCCATTACTGAGGTTAAGATTAGGTTTAGGTGTAAATGTAGGTATAGGAATAATTAGCTACAGTAATAATATGTTCATAGAAAGTCCTCACGATTATAGAATATGTGTGTATCTGTGTGTGCATGATTATTCAGATTATTGCCTAGCAAGTGATGAAATATTTTTTGTTTTCAGTAAAGACATGAACTTCTATTGTTTGACATTCTTCTGCAGCACAAAAACTAAAGGCAGCAAATGTATACAACACAGCACCCTAGAGCATACAGTGGACACTGGACATTTAGGATAAAGGACTGAAGTTTCAGTTAACGGGTTAGGCCCTGATAAACCACACAGCCCTTTTACTGCACTGCAGCTGATCTCTTCCCCTGCTGGACACATACACAGTCAAGGCAACTTTGTCTCCTGAAATTTTAAAATGCCTTATCATGTCACATTTTAAGTATTACGATTATTAGAACTAGTCAACCATATTATACTTTAGTGAAACAGACCATTCTACCTTAATAGGCAACTCAGAAACTCCCAGCACCAAGGATAGATCTGCTATTGGAGTACTGGGCTGTGTGAAAGGCATCATCGCCTCAAAGTGACCAGCTCGCCTTGATAGACCAAGCTAATTTTAAGGATCTAGCACCAACCAAGGCTGAATATAGTCTCACCTTAAGCTATGACTTCTGTGAAAATTTGTACAGTGGTTCCTCGGTTCTGCACCACCTCAGAACGCGTCGAATTCGGTTCTCGAAACATTTTGACTACAAAAATGTTCTCGTCATTTGCTGGGTATCCTGCTTTTCGGTATATTTTGCTTTTACTTATCATTTTCAATGCATTGTTCACTAAATCACATGCATTTTTCAGCACTTTATTATAAAATAAGCTTTGTGTTAATGATTTTGGTCGACTGTAGGTTAATGAAAGCGTTTTAAACATTAACTTATCATAGTTTACTTATGATAGGCTCTGCTGTGATACAGTATAGACGCTCTACCAAACACTCGTTAAGCTCCTCAGTTCAGGATCCATGTAACTCATGATGGATTTGTTGAACATACAGTATGCCCATCATAAACCAGGGAGCACCTGCTCCATTAACACATATAATGCCTCATACAGGGGGGATTTTCTGTGGGTCTGGAATGGATTCATTCAATTTACGTTATTCTTTATGGGGAAAAATTTGCTCGGTACTCTCTCTGCAACTTTGCTGTAACTTCAGTCTCCAGTTTTCTGCCCCATTTTGGATTCCATGTGTTTTGGCTAGAATACCCGTCCCCTAATCATGTCACTGTTCCCATGATAATGCTGTGAGCTGTGGTGCTGTTTTCTGCATGATTCTGTATCCAGTATCACATGATTCAACTATCATATGATCTAGTGTATGAATGTAAGTGTAAAGAATTGATATCTGGTATCTGACTTTGTATTCCACACAGCTCCAACATGCATCATAGTCAGCACTGTAATCTCTGTACCAGGGTGCTAGTTATGTTCCTCATACAGCCTTTGCAATATGTAACAATGGAAACCATCTATAATGGTACTTATAAAAACACTTCTTAAATGAATGACAATACAAATACTAAGATGTTTAGAGGTTTATATTAAGATTAAGATCATTTTATATGTTAATATATTATTATTATTAGGCATGAATACTAAAACTGCCTAAGATGCTTATGAGTGATAGTGAACAGGCTCAAAAGGGCTAATGGCAACTGAGAAAGTAAGGTTAGAATAACAGAGTGGTCCAAACTCAGTTATACTGCTCCTGGAACAACAGTGTCTCCATAGACCAGTTTAGTTCTTCAGTAGAGGTTTCTCCCTCCAACAAAAATACTTACAAAATAAAGGCTGAGTGTTCCAAGTAAAAACACTTCAGCTTAGTTCAATAACTATTATTCATGTCCCATGCCCTTTTTCCTATATACTTCTGCTGTATTGATATTATTAAGCAAAATACTTGCACCTTTTAATGAACTGAAGACTAGTTGGGGAGAGAGGGAGATGCACCCGTTACCTTGTCTAAAATCTTTTCAAATAAAGTAATTTGGGGGAATGATTCAGGAATGATTCAGTGTGATTCAGTGTGCAATCTTATTTACCGAAGTAGCAAAGAGCATTCTGTCATTAAATTACAGACCATCCATCTGTCACCAAACGCTCGAATGGTGTACCAGTCAATTACAGGATACAATGGACCTGCTGATATAATGGATGACAGTGTCTTGCTGCCTCTCATTCCATTCGCTGCATGGGTTTCCACCATGTTTTCTATTACCATGTCAAGACCTGATCTAATATGTGACCTCAGTTCAGGACCTTTGGCCCCCACTGTGAGGCTGAAGAACTGTCTGTGGAAGGAAATAAAGCAAGATGGTTTAAAATGTCCTTCCTGCATGTTTGTTGTATCCAGACTGAAAGGAAAGACAACAAGCACAAAGAGATCCTCTGAAACGGTCAGAACCACTCATAAACACCACAAACACTTGCACAATGCCTTATTGCGATAGGTCATCACCGTCTTCTTAAGAAATGACAGAGCTAGTCCTCTTAGTTGTACCGTATCATAAAGGGTACAAAAAAAAACCACTTACGTCACTTTTCATACATTTCAGCCAGCTTATTCCTTTGTAGTTTCATAGCTATAAAAGATGTTGAAGGAGACCCAAATGACATAAAAACTGGGTGCCATTTGTACAAGACTATCTCCTACCATCATGATCAACTCAACACTGGTCTTTGTGCTTGCACTTTTGCTCAACTTGGTTTCTCACTCAGCAACCATAGCTGTACCTACAGGCAGAACTGAGGAGGATAGAACAGAAAATGATTTAGACTTTAATTTAGTGTTGGGAGCAGATGTGGTGAATGCAGCGGGGCCCTTTTCCAGAAGATTCCCCGTCATAGAGGGTGTAGTAGATGAAGATGGAACGAAGAGGATGTTCTTCATTACAGTAAGTAGTACTGCTAAGAGACAATCAGTTCTTACTCTGCTGTAACGTAAAAGTAAGTCTATACTTCTTCATAGTTTAAGAGATCACTGAGGGGACATGAAAAACTTTTAACTAATTTATTCTTTACTGTCTCTTAGCCATGACGTGTAATATTAATATAGATGTTTTAATACATACATAGTGAATATAAACTAATGACCGAGCTCTTAGACAAATATACTGTCAGGAAACTAAATATTATTATCACCACTAAATATTATTACTACAGTCCTTCTGTATGTCTTGTACACCACATTTTAAACATTGTATGAACCCTTCAAGAATATGCAGTGACTTGAAATAGGCTCCTTGGAAATGTGGCATAATCGTAATGCTGAAACAGTTACTGGTGCGACTGAAGGAACAATCGAAGGGAAAAGTTACAGCCACATTGGGGAAAAACCAATAAAAGGAGTCACTGTAATCTTGTTAAAAGGTAAAAGGTCTTAAAAAGCTTCAAAAGTGAGGCATGGGAAACTTTGATGGTGTATGATCGAGTTCTTCCATGTGGGGTTCCATACACAATACTAGTGAACGGAGCAGCTCTTGGGTGTGTGCCGTCCGAATTAACTGTAAACATCTCCAGGTGTAGGCTCAAAAATTACCCCGGGTTCCTTCCAACAGATCCCAAAAGAGAAATCATGGGTTTAGGTTTAGTTTTGTGAATGAGATTGCTTGGTGACTGTCAATGATCATTTCATTCAGGATGTGGGGTCAAAAGGGTCTTCTGGGAGCGATGCAAGGTCGACTTCAGACAGAGCCTTCCCCATGCTGTCACCATGGAGAGAAGACCACACGCTTGCTGCAAACCAGAAGGATGAACTGCAAATTTCTGATGATGTCATGTCTATGGTCAAGAGAGACCAGGAAAATAAGTGTAGGCTTTCTTACTTTCTTTCTTTTAATCTGCTTCAGTATTTGATGCAATGCTACAACATATCCCAAATCCGAAAAAGCTGGGAGGCTATGGGAAAAGTCGGTTAAGAAAACACAGTGGTATTTACATTTACTGGCTTTGATTGTAGACAGCGTGAATCCACAATATTTCATGTTTTTTATGGTCAGCTTAATGTCATTTTTGTTGATGTATATTAATTCCTGCAATTTATGTAGGACTAGTATCGAGGTGTAAAAAAAAAAACAAGCAAAAAACTACATAATGATGTGGTTTCAAACAGGTAATGTCAATAGGTGATCATAATCGAAAAGAAAATCAACAGCACCATCCACAAAAGGCCACAAAAGGCTGAGTTTTTGAGGAGCAAAGGTGGACAGAAAATCAACAGTTTGTCAACAAATGCATGTGGAAATTATTGAAATGTTTAAAATCAGTGTTCCTCAAAGAAAGATAGAGATTTACATAATTATCCCTCTACAGCGCATAATATCAGTAAACAATTCAAGGGACCTGGAGAAATTTTAGTGCATAAAAAGCAAGGGTGCAAACCTAAACTCAACTCCCATGAGCTCCGATTTCTCAGACAGCACTTCAATGTTGTCTGTTGTCACTGTATGAAATCATATCAAATAGGGTTTTTTTTACCTCATTACTAGTCCTAAATTGCTCCCGCCCCAACTTTTTTTGGAATGTGTTGCAGATCTGAAATACAACAATGGACGTATATTAATAATTGACATGAACACAGTGGGCATTTTGGGCAGCACAGCACAGCGCAGGGGTTAACCGTCACCTCATACAGTGGTGCTTGAAAGTTTGTGAACCCTGTAGAATTTTCTACATTTCTGCATAAATATGACCTAAAACATCATCAGATTTTCACACAAGTCCTAAAAGTAGATAAAGAGAACCCAGTTACACAAATGAGACACAAATATTATACTTGGTCATTTATTTTATGAGGAAAAAATGATCCAATATTACATATTAGTGAGTGGCAGAAGTATGTGAGCCTCTGCTTTCAGTATCTGGTGTGCCCCCCCTGTGCAGCAATAACTGCAGCTAAAAAACGTTTCCTGTAGCTGTTGATCAGTCCTGCACACCGGCTTTGGAGGAATTTTTTTGCCCATTCCCCTCCGTACAGAACAGCTTCAGCTCTGGGATGTTGGTGGGTTTTTCCTCAATTAGCTGCTCACTTCAGCTCCTCCACAAACATTTCCATTGGATTAAGGTCAGGACTTTGGCTTGGCCATTCCAAAAAACATGAACTTTATTCTTCTGTAACCATTCTTTGGTAGAACAGCTTGTGTGCTTAGGGTCGTTGTCTTGGGTGCATGACCCACCTTCTCTTGAGATTCAGCTCATGGACAGATGTCCTGACATTTTTCCTTAGAATTCTCTGATATCATTCAGAATTCATTGTTCCATCAGTTGATGGCAAGCTGTGATGGGCCAGATGCAGCAAAAACAGGCCCCAAACCATGATGCTACCACCACCATGTTTCACAGATGGGGATAAGGTTCTTATGCTAGAAATGCAGTGTTTTCCTTTCTCTCAAAAACATATCACTTTTCTTTTTAAACCAAAAAGTTCTATTTCGCTCTCATCCGTCCACAACAAAACATTCTTCCAATAGCCTTCTGGCTCGTCCACGTGGACTCTTTAGCAAACTGCAGACGAGCAGCAATGTTCTTTTTGGAGAGCAGTGGCTTTCTCCTTGCAGCCCTGCCATGCACACCATTGTTGTTCAGTGTTCTTCTGATGGTGGACTCATGAACATTAACATTAGCCAATGTGAGAGAGGCCTTCAGTTGCTTAGAAGTTACCCTGGGGTCCTTTGTGACCTCACCAACTATTACACGTCTTGCTCTTGGAGTGATCTTTGTTGGTCGGCCACTCCTGGGGAGGGTAACAATGGTCTTGAATTTCCTTTTGTACACAATCTGTCTTACTGTGGATTGGTGGAGTCCAAACTCTTTAGAGATGGTTCTGTAACCTTTTCCAGCCTGATGAGCATCAAAAACTCTTTTTCTGAGGTCCTCAGAAATGTCTTTTGTTCTTTGTTGATAGATCCCTGTTCTTTAAATAAAACAGGGTGCCCCCTCACACCTGATTGGCATCCCATTGATTGAAAACACCTGACTCCAATTTCACCTTCAAATTAAATTCTAATCCTAGAGTCTGCTAAATGCTGTAAATGTAAATGTAATAAATAAATGACCAAGTATAATATTTTGTCTCATTTGTTTAACTGGGTTCTCTTTATATCATTTTAGGACTTGTGTGAAAATCTGATGATGTTTTAGCTCATATTTATGCAGACACATAAAAAATTCTAAAGGGTTCATCATTTTTCCAGCACCACTGTAGCTCCAGCATCCCCAGTTCGATCCCAACCCCACACTTTGCCTGTGAGGTCTGTGCATTTCGATTTACCCTATGCTCTGGTTTCCTCAAATTGTGGACAGTGCCACCGACACATTTCTCACTTCTGCAGATTTCTCACTTATCATAACTAACAATACAAGATGCAAACATACGGAGGACTTTTGGACAAAACCAAACAAGTCATTCAATTTAAACACATAATTAAATAAATAAAACATAAATATTTATTAATATACAAATATCAATAAGTATCGGGTTCTACCAGCCCATCAAAGTGTTCTGTAAATGTACCAAACAACCTTCAACTTGTAATCCCCACCCAAGATTTAAACCCAGACCCTCAGGAACTGCCGTTTCCAGCAGCTTCTATAAATGGCAAATAAATAATAATACAATTAAACGCATATTTAAATAATTTAATATGCCATGAAAAATGTATTATTTAATGCAGGGCTGGCAATTATGAGGGGCTTGCACTCACCTCACTATCACCCTCAGACAGTGGCATTTTTAGACCACAGAATTTAGAGGGGCACAGCTGTACCCCTCTGCTTGCCAATGATACACAGGGGCACAACTGTAAATAAAGAATAAGCCTGTTTAATACCAAACAGATGAAGTGATTTAACACTATATTGTGTTACTCTGCCAAGAATGAGAAAGAAGAACATATCAAGATGTTTTTTTTTGTGGGGGCGGCAACTTTCATTTTAAGGCGCATTTCAAATAGGGTGGCATCATCAAAAAAATAATTCAATATGTACATAAATATGTAAAAAAAAATAAACATGTAGCTAGATAGCAATTAATATATTTAATGACATTTAATTATTATTCATTTATTATTCTGTTATGTTATATGTTTAAGTACATGTTTCGGTATTTATTAAACTGGTTTTGTGTGAACGATCCTCCATATAGTCATACGCAACAAAACTGTACAAACACCATAGACAAGTGTATAAACTGCATAAAACACAGAAGCATAAAGCTCCATTCAAAACCCAGCTTTGGGACTTTCTGACCTGCAGCCTCCATATGGTCCAGGGTTCATCCCCACAGTATAACACAACGCAACATAAAACAATCTTTGTTCTGTGACAAGTTATACACACACACACACACACACACACACACACGTGTGAAACAAATTTGCGAAAATCCATTGAATGTGTATGCCTCTGTCTTATGTTTCTTGATGCTGGCCACAAAATGTATAGATTCAGGGGAGGTTCCCCTTTGTCGCTGCAGGGTAATAGTATGGCTATTAGTAAAAAAAAAAAAAATTCATAAAAATACATAAATAAGTGTCACACATCAAGTCAAGTCAGATTTATTTATATAGAGCTTTTTACAATGGAGCATTGTCTCAAAGCAACTTTACAAGTTTAGATTATCTCCTAATAACTACGTCCAATCCCAAACTGAGCAAGCCTAGGGCGACAGTGGCAAGGAAAAACTCCCTAAGTGTTATAGGAAGAAACCTTGACTCAAAAAGGGACCCAACCTCCTTGGGTGGCGTAGATGAAAATCTAAGAACCAAACTAAAGTCATGGAGTCAAAGTTCAAATAAAATGTGAAGTATGCACATCGACATTAAGTGGCCCGGGTATGATGGGGCTGGAGCTGATGACGGAAGCAGCTTGAGTGGAGCTGACACATCTCACATTTGAAGTCCTTAATGAAGGTTTCTGAATGTACTCTGCTTCTTTTTAGTGCTTCGGTGCATGATCGGGAGAGTGTATAGACCCTGCTGGCAAGCTTGAAGAAAGTGGCTACACAGCCGTGGCTCACACTTGATGTCTGTAGTTTTATCCTGTCCTAATAGTGCCATTACATGGTTGTGTAAAATATTCAGGAATGACTAAATCATTTGTACTGTTAAATGTTAATAAAGCTTTATTAAAACCAGAAATATCGACTTCCTTGATGAATAAAAGAGAACGGCACTTCATTAACCCGTAGTTGTTAAATGCATGCAGTACACAGGAAAAAAATCCCCATAGGGCTTAAATAAACTGAGATCATGAAATCAAATGTGGAGTTCAAGTGCAACTTTGGGAAGGGAAAAGCAAAAGCTGAAGGACATGATTACAGATGACATGACAAAAGCTGATATTCCTACCACAAAAGATTTCAGTTACAGTCGGAAAAAGCTAGTGAGCTTGCCCTGACCTGCAATAAGCTTCTTGGTAGAAACATTGCTGCTCTTCTTCCCTCTCCCAGGGTTGCAGACTTTGGCAGGAGGCCTTTTCTGGGGTGGGAGGGTCTCAGTACTTCCTGGATTCAGACAACTTTCGTGTGATAGTTTTCTCTTCAAGGTTTTGTTGGCCTTTTCAGTTTGTGCCAATCCATGTCCTGGAGCACCTGTCCGAGTATGGCTGTTGCTGCATCTTTGGCCCAGGACTGCTCTGTGCTGCTCTGAGTCACTGCAGTCCAAGGCCACAACCTCTGGACCTACCGCCCCTGAAAAGCAAGACGAGGCAGAAAATGAGTCAATTCTGAATGTTGGGAGTTTTAATGAATGAAGAAAAAAAAAGGAGAAATAAGTGTAGTGAAGAAATGTGGAGAGGGGGTGCCGGTATGCAGACAGACAATATTTAAGTAGTAGTGTACAGCAGAATGCATCTCACACACACACACACACACACACACACACACACACACACCTTGCTTTCCACAGACATGAATGACAATTCTGCTTTACTGCAGCTCATTAATGCTACACATACCCCAAACCTTTGTAACCTAAAGAAAGTATTTTGGCCGGCCCTTTTGGTTTTTTAAATAAAAGTTGCCATTTTTGTAAAAAAATAAAAATAAAAACACTAAAAGAAGTGAGGGCCGAAAAAATGCTCATCACTTGACAAAAGTCCAGGTTTTATTATCATCATAGGGACATTTGCTCCTCACAAGAATAGCAAGACAAGGTACACACTCACACAATCTCTCACACACACACACACGCACACGCACACACGCGCACGCACACACACGCACGCACACGCGCGCACACGCGCACACACGCGCACACACGCGCACACACGCGCACACACGCGCACACACGCGCACACACGCGCACACACGCGCACACACGCGCACACACGCGCACACACACGCACACACACGCACACACACGCACACACACACACACACACACACACACACACACACACACACACACACACACACACACACACACACACACACACACACACACACACACACACACACACACACACACACACACACACACAGGACCTGGAAGGGTTTATGGAAGGTGGAATCATTTAAAAGGTTGATCTTAAGTACCAGTCCCCAAGCAGGAATTTTTAAGCTTGAGGCCTTGGTTCAGGAGCTGAGCTTGGGAATCATGCCGACAGCGTGACGTCAGAGGGACCTGGAAAGCTCCCGTGTGTGTGTGTGTGTGTGCGCGCATGTGCGAGAGAGAAAAACCTCCATAAACCATGTGTGAAAGAAATAAACTACACAAAAGGCCTGGAACGTGCCATTGGTCTGAATGGTGGAGGCATTACCTCTGATTTTTTTGCTGTTGTCCACTGGTTCATGTTCTTCCTCTGGGGGAACATTAACAGGTGTGGGGTTCAGATGTTTAGGAGCAGGATGAACACAGGTGGGGAGCTGACTGGTGCTGGGAAAGTTCAGTACTCGGTTTAGAGGCAGACCATCATCCGCATATGTGCAGGCAAACTGAGAACGGATGACTTTGACCTGGAAGATCAAAGATACAGTGATTTGAGATGGAGGCAGAGGAGGCAGAAATCTGTGAGTTCACCACAGACATGGACGGCCGTACACAAAGCTGACACCTCAGTGAAGTAAAAAGCTCTCAAAGCCTGTTAGTGTTGAAGTACTGATCCACCACAGTTTGGTGCATTCTGACCCGTGCCTTCTTTAGATTAGATCAAATCCAGAGCTGAATAGGACAGTGAAGGTGGAGGGCAGGATATGGTATTCAAATTATGATCAAAGCCCAAACCACTGTCAAAGAGAGGCGTAATACAACAGAGCAGGCCAGTGGATGCTACAAAAACAGCTCTGGCACAGAATAATTCATTAATAAGTACTATAGTATGCACTAGACAGTGCTGTGGCAACATGCTTTGGCTTAGACGCATGGCCGTTTGGTCTGTGTTGCTCATACACATTTATCCGTTATACAATATATAACATACGACACATTCATAGTTCATAATTTAGGTGGTTCTAGCAGAGGTCTGTGAGTTTGAGGCCATGGTGCAATAACCTTGCTATTCACCATGATAACTGTGGTCTTCTGGACCGAGATTGAGGATGTCATTCTTGGAAACAGTGTGAGCCCCTCTTCCAGTTTAGAAGTTACAGCCCCAAATTCACCCATCACCAATGGGAAAACCTTGGTTTCAACTTTCCACCATCTCCCTTGTTTCTCTTTCAGTTCCTGGTATTTTTCCAGCTTCTCATATTCCTTCTTTTGTATGTTAAAATGACTCGGGATGGGCCACATCCATTACTTGCTGTTTTCTGCTCCTTATCGGTTATCTAAATACTAAAATGTTATAGCTAGTTTTAAATCACTTAGTGGTGTAGCGCATACACATCTCAGAATATCTAATAAACAAATGAAGGTTATGCAATTGAAGAGAGTAAGGAAGACCAAAGAGCTGGAGTTTCTGTTAAATCCCTGCCTGGCTTTCATCAGTGATTTCAAAACTACAACTAAACATATTTTGTTTTCACGTGTACATGGGTACATTTTTTAAAGAAATAACCAGTTTCTAACCGTTCCTACTAACCAAGAAGATATGTGAACGTTATTTTATATCAGTGCCAACAACAAGCACACAGCAGCTTCTTGCGAGTGGATATTTGAAAAGCTGTCACTTTCCTACATTGTGTTAGTTCATTACAACTCTGTGACCATTACACCAGAAGCCAGACACAGTCAAGTGCACATGCATATGGATTTTGAGGTAGTGACACCCTACGTTTAAAATGCTACTAATATCGAGCATGAAAATGATCCCACGCCCAAAAATATTACAAAATCGTGTTTACTCTTAGCTGTGGATTTCTTTAGGCAGCATTCTCCTGGCATCCACCAAACCCAGACTGTCAGATAACGAAGCATGTTTCCTCACTCCAGAGGACGTCTCCACTGCTCATCATGCTTTGCACACAGCAACACTTGCAGGTCAGACTGCACACAGTGGCCATAGACTTGTGTGCAGCTGCTCGGCCACGGAATCCCAACTCAGCTCATGAAGCACAGGTCTTGTCCTGACGTTACCTCCACAGGCAGTTTGAAAGTCTGTACTGTGAGACGCCTCACTATGACTTCAGGTAGCCTACTGCTGCTGCTCTTATGCAGTTATTTTAAAACAGTAGCATTTTCAGCTGATCAAGGCTTTACACTTGTTACAGGGGGTTCTGATCAATCACTATTCAAAAAAAAAAAGTTTATGAAGGACGTGTGTATCCCTATGGTCAGCACACTTGAGTATTACGTGTCATATCCCTTACCCAGAGGAACACTCCAGGCTTGAAAAAGCGCTGTGGGTCGGCATACAGATAGATATACAATGTGACCTGTCCATTCACTCAGCACAGTATCAACAGCCGCTCTAAAGTTTGAACATAGGCCCTGCAGGGTCGTGTGCAGTTCCCACTGTACTAGCTGGCACAAGCCTGCATACAAGCTGCTGCTGTGATAAAACCATCTTGCAAACAGGAAACAATAATATTTAAAAAGGTGCCCCCCTCGTTAGTCCAGATATGAAAGCTCCAAGGCGCTAATACGGTAGCTTCAAAGTGAAATGGATGCAGAAAAGCTTTCAGCAGTCGAGTTCAGGAAGCGGTACGCTACTCTGGGACCATAACTATTCACTTGCAGGAAGGCAGCCAGAGTAGAGACTGCTAAAGTGACATCTGCTAACACAATCGAATAAAGAAACCACTTTCCAAAATGTGATTAGCATACAGATGCTTAGAGAGGGCTCTTTGTAGTTCATAACATAAAACTAAAATTATTCAACGGCGTAAACATTCTAAGCCCATTAAGGCACTTTATCCTAGTCCTTGTTCCTCTGAACATGTCACTGCTTCACCAATCAACAAGTCAAGCACCACAACACCTTGCCTGAATTGCTCCCCCAGTGGCAGCGTAGAAGGACTGACAATGGCTGAGCCTGGTTGATCTGTGCATGGAACAATATCACAAACTTTACACAAAGCTGACCTGTATGGTAAGGTGCCAACAAGAAAGTGTCTTTGAAAACTTGCCACACACTTTTTTATACAATTACACAATTGTATAACAGCTGATCCATTTAACTTTAGTATCACAGTCAGTTTTTTCTCTTAAACAGCAATAACTACACATTCAACAGGTATATTCATCTATCAACAGCATATACAAGTTGCATTAAGAATAAACAATAAATAAAACAAGAACAATGTTTACTGTCTTCTCTACAGTTCTCATTTCATTATGCATTGGCAGGTGGGGTGAGAAAACGAATGCCTAACCACTGCTGAAGATTTCAGACATTAAAATCATTTCCACAAAGAAGAGTTGAGGACTTTATGCTTCTTTACCTTACACTTAGCATTTCCTTTTTGACTCTGGACATGATTTTTCAGTGGCTTAGGAGAGAGTTCCATGGGAGCCTCTGGAGACCTGAAGACACACAGTTGAAAGGATGAGAGAAGAAGATGATTATATTTTCCAAGTTTTCCACTTCCAACCAAGAACTGTGAATCTACAGCTTATAAAGCTCACTGAAATCCTAAATGAATCTTCGTTAAAGTATGACAATTCATTTGAGTTTTGTTTGCAGTTACATTGAAACCAAATGTTTATGTAGTTGATGCTTGCATGCTACTTTCCTAGCGGCAGCTAGTCAGAATAACAACTGGTACACCCACCTTTGTCCATCTGTGCATTTCTGAACTAACAATTTATCAGCAATTAAGCAGCAGGCTTGTTATTAGCAATGGCATGAAGACATTCCCAAAATTCTAATTTATGACTATCCTTGGTGCCAGGATAATAGCGACTAGAACATGCACGACGGTGACGCTTCAACATTCCCAAACCTTTTAGGAATTTCTATATATTTCTGCATAAAGATTTTCAAACGAGTCCTAAACGCAGATAAAGAGAATCCAGTTAATCAAATCAGACAACAATAGTATACTTAGTCATTTATTTATCGAGGAAAATGATCCAATACTACACACTTGTGAGGGGCAAAAGTATGTGGACCTCAAGGATTACAAGTTAATTTGGAGGTCAAATCAGAGTCAGGTGTTTTTAATCAATGAGGACCTGGAACATAATTACTAGTTCATGAGTCTAGAAAATATTATGAAACCATCTCTAAATAGTTTGGACCCCAACAATCCACAGACAGACTGTGTATAAGGGGAGAAAATTCCAAACCACTGTGACCCTCCCCAAGGAGTGGCTGAACAGACAGCACTAGACAGCAGTGGTGAGCATGGCAGATTTGCGAGGAGAAAGCCACTGCTCTCCAAAAAAAAAGAAAAAAAAAAAAGAAAAAACACTACTGCTCATTTGCAGCTTGCCAAATATTACATGGACAAGCCAAAATGCTATAGGGAAGATGTTTTATGGGTAGATGAGACCAAACCAGGACATATTGGTTTCAGTAAAAGTGTTATGTCAGGAAAAAAAGAAAACACTTTAATCAAGCACAAAAACCTTATCCCATCTGTGAAACATGGTGGTGGTAGTATCATGGTTTGGGCCTGTTTTGCTGCATCTGGGCAGGGCGGCTTGCCATCATTGATGGAACAATGAATTCTGAATTATATCAGAGAATTCTAAAGGAAAATGTCAGGACATCTGTCCATGAACTGAATCCCAAGAGAAGGTGGGTCATGCAGCAAGACACCGACCCTAAGCACACAAGTCGTTCTACCAAAGAATGGTTACAGAAGAATAAAGTTCATGTTTTGGAATGGCCAAGTCAAAGTCCTGACCTTAATCCAATGGAAATGTTGAGGAAGGAGCTGAAGCGAGCAGCTAATGTGAGGAAACCCACCAACATCCCAGAGCTGAAGCTGTTCGGTACCACTGTATAGTGAAGAAGTGATGCAATGTATATCTGGTTGTGATGAGGCAGAAGAACGTACTTGTAGACAGTCAGAAGGCTAACTCCTTCAGTTCCATTCAGAATTGCCCCATCATCAGCAAGAAGTTGTGCCTTGTTCCTACATGGTGGCACCAACGCCTCTTCATCCAGCAGCGCAAGCAGTACTTTGACAGTCTCCCTTCCAGCATAGGCAGTGGCATGATTAATGGCATATACTCTGGGCTGCAATCAAACCGGTTTAGACATCAACATGCTGGATATAGAAGTCATGTGTGAGCATTCACGTAATCACCTACCCTTGCCGGACTAATCCCAGTGAGAAAAGCAGACTCTTTTTGAACGGTGTGGATGCGTTTGACTCTTTCTTGGAGATCCTGGACTGCGGCTTCCACAACAGAGTAGACTGGATCTACATTACTGCGGCCCTTCAGGATCGCGGCCCTAATGCTGTGTAACATCCTCGCACCAGCCACACTAGAAGAGGATACGGAAAACCAGTTGAAATCAAACTTACTGAACCAATTCAGTCCAGTAGGAAACAGGTGTCTAGAACTGCAGTCAGAGGAAAATGTTAATCAAGTTGCAGGCTGTGCCAAAACAGAAAATGAACACCCAGTTTATCAGAGGTTAGTATCAGACTACTCAGATGCCGGTGCTGCGCATATCTAAACACGGCTGTGTGGATGTATTAGCAAATGTAAATACTGGGGTGAGTCCAGGAAAGGAGCCGGCCCAAATCCCTGACCCAGCTTTTGAGTGAGGGAATTACAGTAACAGAATCATCTGGGAAAACAGATGTGAGTCGTACAACCAACTCTGATCCAGCAAGAATGGGCGGTTCTGTGTGGTAATACAGTACTCCATGAGGTGCAGTTGGGAAAGCTTGGAGAGTCACAGGCTGATGAAAGAACCCTTTTAGCTTTGAACTAATCACACCATCTTCTGGGAGAAGCCCCACAGCTGAGGAAGGAAACCTGCATTGCAGGTTCAAGGCACTTGATTCTTAGTAAAAGCCAGACACAATTATCTTTAGGCTGTCATGAGCCAATCCTTGGTTCATTTTACATTGAATTATGTAGCGTTTGTGAAAGCATCCCATAGGAGGTTTTTGAAATAAGCGCAATCAAAGAAGAATTTCAGAGTATGACGTTTAATCAGTAATCAAACGATAGAAAGACAATTACCTTCTGGCTTTTTAGTACAATGGCCTTTGATAATATCATATAAACATGCTAAAACAATTCAGCCCATGGATGTCATTAGAAATGGACTTAATGAAGACATGATTAAAGGTGGTTTTTGAACAGGTTAACAATATTATTTGGTCTGATAAGGTTAGATACGTTTTGTACAGGACATCAAAGGGGAGGTCATGATTTCCAGGGCAGAAATGAAAGAGCAGAGACATTTTAGAGTCTCACAAAGGGTTCTCGAAACATGGGTTAAAATCCACAAAAATGTCACCCTGCATACAGTGGTGCCTGAAAGTTTGTGAACCCTTTAGAATGTTCTATATTTCTGCATAAATATGAGCTAAAACATCATCAGATTTTCACACAAGTCCTAAAAGTACATAAAGAGAACCCAGTTACACAAATGAGACAAAAATATTATACTTGGTCATTTATTTATGAAGGAAAATGAATCTAATATTACATATTAGTGAGTTGGAAAGTATGTGATCCTCTAGGATTAGCAGTTCATTTAAGGGTGAAATTAGAGTCAGTGTTTTCAGCAATGGGGATGCCAATCAGGTGTAGTGGGCCCCCCTGTTTTTATTTAAAGAACAGGGATCTATCAAAGTCCTCTCTCACAACACATGTCTGTGGGACAAGTGTATCATGGTACGGACAAAGGAATATTCTGAGGAGCTCAGTAAAAAGATTTTTGTTTGATTCTTCTCAGCTGGAAAAAGGTTACAAACCAGTCCTCTAAAGAGTTTTGGACTCCCCAATCCACGTCAGACAAATTGTGTACAAATGGAGGAAATTCAAGCCCATTGTTTTACCCTCCCCAGGAGTGGTCGACCACAAAGATCACTCCCCAAAGCAAGGCGTGTATAGTTGTTGAGGGTCACAAATGACCCCAGGGTTAACTGCTAAGCACTGGAAGGCCTCTCTCACAAAGGCTAATGTTAATGTTCATGAGGCCCACCTATCATAAGACACTGAAAACCAATGGTGTGCATGGCAAGGCTGCAAGGAGAAAGCCACCTGCTCTCCAAAAAGAACATTGCTGCTCGTCTGCAGTTTGCTAAAGATCCCGTGGACGAGCCAGAAGTCTTTGGAAGATGTGTTGTGGGACTGATTAGACCAAATAGAACTTTTTGGTTTAAAAGAAAAGTGGTTTATGTTTGGAGAAGGACAACACTGCATTCCAGCATAAGAACCTTTCCCTTCTGTGAAAACATGGTGGTGTGGTATATCATTGTTTGGGGCCTGTTTTTGCTGCATCTGGGCCAGTAACCGGCTTTGCCATCATTGATGGAACAATGAATTCTGAATGATATCAGAGAATTCGAAAGGAAATGTTCCAGGACATCTGTCCCATGAAACTGGAATCCCAAGAGAAGGTGGGCCATGCAGCAAGACAGCGAAACCCCTAAGCACACAAGCCATCTACCAAAGAAATGGTTTACAGAAAGAATAAAGTTCTGTTTTTTGGAATGGCCCAAGTCAAAGTTCCTGACCTTAATGGTCCATTGCAATGTTTGTGGAAGACCTGAACGAGCTCTAATGTGAGGAAACCCCCAACATCCCAGAAGCTGAAGCTGTTTCGGTGTACGGAGGAATGGGCGAAAAATTCCTCCCGCGGTGTTGCAGGAAGGACTGATCAACAGCTACAGGAAAACGTTTAGGCTGCAGTTTCATTGCTGAGCAGGGGGGTTCACACCAGATACTGAAAGCACAGGCTCACATACTTTTGCCACTCACTAATATGTAATATTGGATCATCTTCCTCAATAAATAAATGACTAAGCATAATAGTTTAATCTCATTTGTGTAACTGGGTTCTCTTTATCTACTTTTAGGACTTGTGTGAAAATCTAATGATGTTTTAGGTCATATTTATGCAGGATATAGAAAATTTCAAGCACCACTGTATGTTCAATTGTATCGCAACAGACACAGTAGTAATTCTTAATTGTTTTTATGCCTCTACCTACACCTTCCACCTCCCTCCTATAAGTGAGCAACCTAACATTTATTTAGTTCAGACATTACTTCTAAGGTAAAGCACTAGAAGAAACACACAAGAAGCAGAGAGCACTTTCCTCTTATTTCAACCAAACCTTACAGCAAGAACGTCTTCATTCTGAAATATGACATTCACTGCTCAGTTTGTTGTGCTGTCACATTCTACTATAAGTATTAACACTATAAACACAACTATAAACATATCACTGTTATGTTTTATGTTAACTGCTTCTTCCATTTTACCTCTGTTCTGAATGATGGTGTGTTAAAAGCTGAATAAAGATTGATCCCAGAAAACCACCTGGTTTTGATCAACTTTACAGCTGTGCCTAAAGACTTGCAGCATATCTGATCGCCAAACCCCTGACCTAGATCTACGACTTGCTACTCGTATCCAATTCTATCCCTCAAGACCGGAAAGCTGCTGATGTGCATAAAGGTGGTATCCCATCAACCCTCACCAATACTTGCACAAAACAAGCTGTTGACGTCAGAGACCTTGTATAGCACTTAGCTGAAATGCCTTCTGAACTTGTATTCCTGGAAAATCTGAAGCTGGAATTTGTTCAGGTTGTAGTGTTTGTGTTCTCATGGATGATCTGTAATATGTTATATACGCTCAGAGTATAAAACACATCATTTTAATGACTGGAAACCAAATTCAATGACCATACACATCAAGAACTACAGGCCAGTATTTTTGTATTACAGATACTCAGACATTACAAACTTTGTGGAAGGCAAACTGCCATGTACTGGGATGCTGGATTATACACCTCTGGGCTAATGGGACTGAATGAAACACCCTGAATTAAGTCATTTAAAGAAGGTTTTTTTAATGTTGGTAAATGTTTGTTTTTCCACTGAATACATAAACCTATACTATGGGAAACGACTTTAAAGGGTCGTTCGATTATTAACTATTAATAAAACAAATAGACCGAATTTCTCAAGTCATAAAAAGCTGAACAAAATAAAGTTATTTCATCATAAACCAAGAGTATTTACCACATAAGGTACACAGTGGGGCAAAAAAAAGTATTCAGTTCAGCCACTGATTTGTGTAAGTTTCTCCCATTGAGAAAGATGAGAGGTCTGTTAATTTTCATCATACTAACACTTCCAACTATGATAGACAAAATAAGAAAAAAATTCAGAATCACTTGTAGGATTTTTTTTAAAGAATTTATTGTAAATTATGGGGGAAATAAGTATTTGGTCAATAACAAAAGTTCAAACTCAATACTTGTAACATAACTTTGTTGCAATGACAAAGGTCAAACGTTTCCACACGTCTTCACAACCAGGTTGGCACACACTGTCGCTGTATTTTTGAGCCATTCCTCCTCCCATGCCGATCTCCTCTAGGCGTGGACGTTTTGGGGCAACATGGACTTATCATTCAACTCCCTCCCACAAATTTCCTATGGGGCTGAGGTCGGAGACTGGCTTAGGCCCCACTCCAGGACTTGAAATGCTTTTTACGGAGCACTCCTATCGTTGCCTGAGTGGTTGTTTGGGATCAGTGTCATGCTGGAAGATCCCCAATCTCCATCTTCAATGCCTCTCACTTATGGAAGAGGTTTTTTGGCTTAAAATCTCACCATAACATGGCCCCGTTCATTCTTCCCTTAACACAGATCATCGTCCTGTCCCCTCTGCAGAAACACAAAAGCCCCAAGCAATGGATGTTTCCACCCCCATGCTTCACAGTAGGTTGGGTTCTTGGGATGCGCTCAGCAATTCTTTCTTCCTCCAAACACGGCTAGTTTTGAGTTTTTACCAAAAAGTTCTATTTGGTTTCAATCCGGACCACATGGATGTTCTCCAATCCTCTTCTGGATCATCCATATGCTCTCTGACAACTTCAGACGGACCCTGGACATGTACTGGGCTTAAGGCAGGGGGCACGCCTGGCCACTCATGATCCGAGTTCCCTCTCGCCGTAGTGTGTTACTGATGTTAGCCCTTTGTTACTTTGGTCCCCCAAGCCTCTCTGCAGGTCATTTCATCAGGTCCCTCCCGTTGTAGTTTTGTGGGATTTTTACTCACCCTTCCTCATGATTCATTTTTGACCCCACGGGAATGAATGGGTGTGGAGCCCCAGATCGAGGGAAAGATTCTCAATGGCTTGAATTCTTTCCATTTTCTATCATTGCTCCCACAGGTGAATTTATTCACACCAACCTACTGCCTATTTGTAGATTCATCTTCCCAGCCTGCCTTGCAGGTCTACAATTTTTTCTTCCCTGTTGTCCTTCGACGCTCTTTTGGTCTTGGCCATGGTTTTGAGTTTGGGAGTCTGACCTGTTTGAGGCTGTGGGACGGTTGGTCTTTTATCACGTAATGAATGTAATGAATCTTATTATCCACCATAATTTACAATTAAATTCTTTTTAAAAATCCCCCCCCTACAATGTGAATTCCCTGGATTTTTTTCCTCATTTTTGTCTCTCAATAGTTGAAGGTAGCTTATGATTGCAAAATTACAGGACCTCTCTCATCTTTCTAAGTAGGAGAACTTGCACACCACAGTGGCTGACTAAATACTTTTTTTTTTACCCCACGAATTTGAACCCGGTGATTTCTTAAGTGGCATTTTTATTTAGATTTAACATTTGACGAAGCTTTTGGTCCAACAAAACATACAGGAAATTGTTCCAAACACCTCTTTCATATTAAAATCAATTAGGGAATCCAAGAGTAATTGAAAATTGTATGTGAGGGAGTGAATGATCATTTCATAATCTGGAAATGTAAACATACCTAGTTTTTCTTTCGCTTTTCGAAATGTTGCCATGTTGTGTGTTTCCCTAGTAACAGGGATTTTGGGTTTTCCGTTGCAGACAGGCATGTTATTCTTTTGCATACATTCTCTTAATTATGCAAATGAACTAAAAGTTGAGGTCCTTGCTCAAATTAAAAACAGTTTATGGGAAGGACCTGAAAATGTCCCCACATTACAATGCAGTAAAGCAAGCGTTATTACGTTTATTATTATCATCTCTATTCATTAATCTGTGGAGAAGGTGTTTTGCTATTGAACATAGTTATGTTTAACGTATTAAAGTAACATGGTATACATTCAAAACAGATATACAAAGATGCACCTTAAGAATTTGAATGTTTGGTTTATTGCAAAGCATCGCGATTACCTTAAATCCAATAAAATTCTTTAGCAGGCAAACGAAGGGAAATAATCTGGAAGGCAATGGTCATAAGCTACTTCAGTTCATCTCAATTTTGCTTTATTAGTAGCCGTGGGTGTCCCTTTTACGCACATTTTGTTTTTTGTCACATTTAAAAAACAACGTATCAAGACATAAGGAGTCAAAGCAAGGTAATGAACGCAACTTGTTCTTGAATAAGTCATCCATGTCGAGCTTTTGTAAAAAGGAATGATTGTACAGTCCTTCTGTACAAGCAAATACTGCATAATTCCATAAAGTGCACACACATTGCCATGACATAAGGGCAATTCACATTGCAGGTACATTTACCAGGGCTTTCTTCCTTTCCCACGACGCATTGTTTACACACCCACATAAGAGTACAAATGCTGGATGAGGGGATTATGACTGAAGACAGAAAAGTAATACCTAGGGTCAGAGGTGTCTCCCAAGAGCTCTTCCAACTGGTCCGTGAAGTGGACAAACTGGGAGAAACACTTTATGTGCTTCCTTAAAGGGTCAGATTCAGCTGGGGCATATCCTTTCCCGCCCAGTTGTATTGCCCGGACAAATGAAGTTGCTGCCTAAAAAACAGAAACCCTCCAGATTAACAATTCATCAAATGAAACCTTGTCAAAAACAGGGCTAAGAAAATGCACTCCTGAGACCAGTACCACCATTTTCTAAAGAAAAGCTAGAAACAAGGAAATTCACTTCCATAGTCATCTCATAAACAAAGATAATAATCATTAAGAGATTTAAATGTTTGATATAAAGCTCACACTAATATGTCTGGGTGTTGAAAATCTTTCAAGTATGTTCGACCTTGTATTTTAAAAACAGATGATTAGTCATTGGCTGGCAATCTGCCACACCTGATGTAGCCCGTCACAAGCCTGAAAACAAGCTCCTAAACAGAATCTGGATCCACAGGTAGAGCTCTATAATATGCAGTCTTGTGAGTCCCAATATAAATGGAAAGAGAAGATCTGTTAAATAAAATAAAATATACATTTTTTTTTTTTATCATGCAGCATGTGCTGTCAGAAACCACATATCTGGTCTTGGTCAGGCCAACTGCAGCTACTCTGAAATTCACAAAATCCTCAAGTCATAGCAAATCCCTATGTCACCATTTCCCCCATCAGCTATTAAGAGAGTAATACACTGTCAGCAGAGCTGAGGACTAAGAATTGATGTCTAAGAAAATGATCAAGAATGGAATGCAGTTCAGAAGAAGATCAGCAGAGTTGTGTGGCCTTATGAATCATGAATTCAGTTGTGTCATATGAAATCAGTACATCACATTATTAAAAACTATTTATAGGGATGTCACTCATGACAGGTTAGTGCTTTAAAAATTATTATATAATTTTCTAAATGGATTTATGTACTTCAATTAAAGGTTAGATTTCCTAATATTTTAGTCCCTTTTAATAACTGTGCCAAATATAATATTACCAAGTGTATGTGATGCTGGTTTTGCTTACATTAGTTTGGTTTCTGCACATGTGCTGGTCGAGAAACGTGCAGAGATACTGCTGATGTGGCTAAAATTCATGTGATGTCACCAGATTTTTTTAAATACATTGATCATTTTTCATTAATAATAGGGACACATTCAAGTAATATTTTAAAGTAAGGCTTCCATGACACAGGCGTTATTTCGTTGTCTTCTGTTTAACTGATACTGAGCATCTACAGTTAAAATGAGTAATTCAGCTAAATGCTTGTCCGATATGTACCAAGGTAACCTTATCCATTTGTTACTCCTGCACTTATTACACAGGATCCCGACACACACATATTCATTGTTCCTACTGCTCAGCACCCACATAAAAATTCTATAAAAAATCTGTGATCAGAATGAATTCATTATGAAAAATGCTTGCATGAAAACATACATAATGTGTCATCATCTGTCAGTATCTCCTCACAAGGTCATTCAAATGAACTTACCAGAAAGAGAGACGTACAGTGTTTGCGTGCTGCATGTTTCAGGTCAGTGAAGGCTGTGTGACCCAGACAATGGCTGGAGGTGCCAAGGACGTCTGCAAAGGCCAAGTCATTCTTAAAGTTTACCAGCAAGCCCAAATATGAGCAAATGTGCCTCCTGACAACCCTCTGTTCCTACAGAAAGAAAAAGTAAGAATAACCAAATGTGTTCATGTGCTTTTGCAATAAACCTTAACACTAACAGTTTTTAATTGTATTAAATAAATGCAGGTTGAGTAAATATTTAGTATCTGGGTACAACACCACTCAGTCGCTCTGAATCAGCATAGAGTGGGCTTTGGTTCTCTGGATCTTGGTTTGTGCATCCTTGCCTTAGACTAAGGGCAGAGCTGGGGGTTCATAGTCAGAGTTCTGGGATGCTGGGTTGCGGTCTTCTTGCCTCCCAGGTGTGGTCACTCCGATTGCTGGGGAGGTGGGGTTGCCGATGTCTCGTGTGATCCCTCTTGGCTGTGTTAGCTTCTGGTTCTCCTCTTTCTAGCTATGCTGCTCTAGCTAATGCTGCCGGGGTCTCATGCTACACATGGCATCAGTGATGGTTTATAGACTCTGTGCTTAATCAATAACTAACTACATTTTCTGTTTTCTCTCCAAGCTTGTATTCCAGTACCAGTTCCAGCCCCACACAATAAGATGTTCATCACCTTCAGCTCCACCTAAACTGCTTCCGTCATCAGCCCCAGCCCCGCCATACCCGGGCCACACCAGAGGGCAGTAATCCTCACCCTCCTCCGGGTTAACGGGGGACGAAGTGCCACCAAAGACTTTCCTGCTTAGACTCAGGATCCTAGAGTGACTCTGTGTATCAGACTACTTAATGCCGATGTGCATATTTTTGGTATTTCATTTGAATATTACTATAAGACTTATTTGATTAGATAAATTAGTTTCATTCTTAGATTTATCATCTACGCCGCCCAAGGAGGTTGGGTCCCTTTTTGAGTCTTGGTCCTCCCAAGGTTTCTTCGTATAACACTCATTGAGTTTTTCCTTGCCACTGTCGCCCTAGGCTCGCTCAATTTGGGATTGGACGTAGTTATTAGGAGATAATCTAAACTTGTAAAGCTGCTTTGAGACAATGCTCCATTGTAAAAAGCTCTATATAAATAAATCTGACTTGACAACATCACATTTCCAAAACTGAGTGTCTGTGCCCATTCTTACAATACAATAACATTCTCAAGGAAATGCAAAATTGGATTTTAGTTGCTAGGCTATTGCTACATGGTCAATAAGGTACAACAGTTTTGGTAGGTGGGGGCTACGGTGTTGCCAAATCATTGTTATCTGGTTGCTATCATTTAACATGTGGTTACTATGTGGTAGCTATGGTGTGGCAGAGGTTCACTATGGTGTTATGGTACCCTAGCTGGTTGCTGTGGTGCTGTTATGCAGTTGCAATGGGTTCCAGATGGTTGCTATGGTGTTGCTAGGGTGTCCCACATTAGCTACATGGAAACAGTGTACCCGATGAAAAAGCTGTATTCAAGCCCTGACTGCACAATCGGACTGAACAGTCTAGAGTTGGAACAAACAGACAAGTTACGTGGCGAAAATCCTGCAGAACAAAGTGCTAAACTAAAAAAAAAACACATTAAAAAGTTCTAGAACGTTTTAAAAGTAACACATCTGGTAATTATTTTCACCAAAATGTTCTCGGCCCCAACATGAAGTGACATAGTAAATGTACAGTGGGTTAAAAGACTGAGACCACTACTGAAAAGGTTTGTTTGGATCTTTGTGGAGAAGGATTCATACTGCGGCAGGATAATGACCCCAAAGCTTTGCAACCTCTACTTCAAGACAAAGGAGGAGATCAAGGAGCGTTGACTGTCATGAACTTTCCACCACAGTCAACTGACCCACAATCCATCAAGTATTTAAGGGGGTACTTAAACATAGAAGCCACGAATTCTCTAACATAAGATGCTCTTTGGAGTTTTGTGAAATCATGCTGGGATAACACTGATCATCAGATTTTATACAAACTTGTGTGGAGTCCATGCCAGTTTGATCGCATGCTGTCCGTTAGGGAAAAAGAAGAACATGCAAAATATTAAGATATTCTGAATATATGCAACTGATATTTTTTCAGCTTTTCACTCAGATTGTTATGTTGATTATATGATTTGTAACACAAAACACCATATTCATGGATTTTCACTACAGAATTCATTGTTCCATCAGTGATGGCAAGTTCGTCCTGCCCAGATGCAGCAAAACAGGGCCCAAACCATGATACTACCGCCACCATGTTTCACAGATGGGATAAGGTTCTTATGCTGGAATGCAGTGTTTTCCTTTCTCCAAACATAACGCTTTTTTTTTAAACTATGAAGTTGCTTAGAAGTTACCCTGGGGTCCTTTGTGACCTCACCAACTATTACACACCTTGCTCTTGGAGTGATCTTTGTTGGTCGGCCACTCCTGGGGAGGGTAACAATGGTCCTGAATTTCCTCCATTTGTTTTAGGTCATATTTATGCAGAAATATAGAAAATTCTAAAGGGTTCACAAACTTTCAAGCACCACTGTAACATAGGCTTTGTGTTAAATGTGATACAATCACTTCACAGCAGTCTTATCAGCCCAACTATTTCTCTGCCATTAAACTTTACAGCTGCTTTTGGTCACAGTTCTCCTCTCATCACTCAACCAAGATTCGTCTGTGAAGCTGCCAGGAGCTTTAGTACCTCATTCTAATGGGTGGACTATAGGAATGAATTCCAGGACAGACACCAGACGGTGTTCAATGGCACGTCCACAAGCTGTCGGCCATTTAGACAATCTGAAGTCCACTGAACATCACCTGTGAGCTGCTGGCTCTGACTCTGTTCGAAGGAGTAGCTGGAGACTGTGGGATCAATTCTGCTTCCTGAAAATCTTCCACGTTGTCCAGCAGGAACTCAAATAGTTGCATCTAGGTAGAAAAAAACAGGCTCATGTTGTAAATACTACCACAACCAAAATCAAGTACAGGTATGTACAGCCTAACGTCCATTCTGACAATGGATGATTGTATATACTTCAGGTAGGCCATGAAGGTTACTGGTATTATCCCTTTCATTCAGCTTATTAACCAACCCATATATTACAGTGTCAAAACACACCAGCTGAAACACAGCTGCCATGACAGACATAAGCGCTCCATCTCTGGATGATATTATGCACTGTAGAGAGAGAAATATGAAAATCCCTTCCAGTCCTTCTTTGACGAACATTGTTTTTAAACACATCATTAATTTTCCTACACATTTGTTGATAAACTGGAGATCCTCTGCCCATCTTTACTCCTCAAAGACTCGGCCTTTCATGGATACTGCTTTGGTACCAAATCATGATTATAACCACCTGTTGACCATAACCATTTGAAGTCACATCATTATTTAGTTTTTCAACCCATGACTAGCCCTAAATTTCCCCTGTCCCAACTTTTTTTGGAATGTGTTGCAGGCCTGAACTGCAGGAATGGAAGTTTATTAGCAAATGAAATTAAGTTGACCAGAAAAAAACTGAAACATATTAGGTTCATACTGTCTGCAATAAAATGAAAGTCAAAGGAAGTGTAAGGAGCACTGCATATATGTTTTTATTTGCATTTTCCATACCGTTCCAACTTTTTCTGATTTGGGGTTGTACAATGATCGTGCCTTGGCATCTTTTGCATTGTGGGGGCTTTGCTTTAAGGATTTGAGACTTGCTTGACTAACATTGACAAAAAGACTAGACTTTACATTGACTTGTTATTAAGAACTTGAGACTTAGAACTGAGACAGAAGACTCTTAAGGCTCATATGACTTTAGGAAATATCTGCATTTTTAGGTATTGAGAAGTTGATAGGCATTTTAGATATTGTTTTGTTGAAACATGATTGGGTGATTTCCGTTTCAACATAATTAATTAATATGTGCGCCGATGTTTGTTGCATCATCCGTGGGACTCGCACTGAATCGATTTAACGTGGATACAACCTGGGCGCCTTGTGTCCACATAAATCTGAAAACAGCTTCTCATGTACTTGGTTGATGAGTATTAAATTTATTCAAGTGGGACTTGCTTTACAGACTGCCTGCATGGCTTATATGGTGTTCAGACATCAAGGTTGCATAACAAAATTTCACAGAAAGTATCATGGACGCCAAGGTAGCCATAACTGTTAAGGTGATGTCACTAACTGTCCTGAGGAACTCACTGTGGTCATAGGTTCCTCTGGGTCCTCATCCGTCCTTAACTCCTTATACAGGTTATAAACATCAATCAGGTCCACAGTGTTAGTGCGCTTCAAAAAGCAGTCATACTCTTTACAGATGAGGTCATAATGCTCCACTAGTGGGGGGTTGTCAGGGATGTGGAGCTTGTCCAGAAGCAAGCGTTTCCAAGTAACTAAAACATCACTCAAAGGCACAGCAAACTCTCCTCTTTCCTAGTGCAAAACAAAAACAAACATACAAACAAGAAATCAAAACAAAACAAGTGCTTTTGCATGTAAACCAAAAGTATTTGACTATAAAAGGTGATCAGATTGTAAAACAAAGAGAAAGAGTCCAATCAGGTTACTGCAGATTACTCCACATTTGCGTGTATAGTTGCTTGTGTTAAGATCTTTCTCTCTCACACACACACACACACACACACACACACAAGATATATAGATGTGATATATACAGTGGGACAAAAAAGTATTTAGTCAGCCACTGATTGTGCAAGTTCTCCTACTTAGAAAGATGAGAGAGGTCTGTAATTTTCATCATAGCTACACTTCAACTATGAGAAACAGAATGAGTGAACTAGCTTTTGTATAGTGTTGGGGACATTGCAAAACTGCAGTTAACAGGATTAAAACTACTATCTGCATTTCTTGATTGTATAGGGCTTGGGTTTGGCATTTCAGGCTCTGTGCACCTGTTAACAAGGGGTGTGGCTTAAGCTTCACTAACTAGATGGATTGTCCCAATAGTTTTGAATGAACTGATTTATTGGCTGATGGTTGTTGTTGTTTAACGCCACAGTAACCCGTAGGTCCTTTCCATGGCAGGAAGCGGCAGCGCGTCTATGTCGCTGTTTCCAGTCTGCTAAACGGATTAGGGTCTTGTCACCGGTGGCCTAAATGACCGTTTTCAGGCCCGCAGCTCCCAATACCTTTGGATATGTATTTGCAGGCTCTGTGTGACCTGAGAATTGACTTAACTGTAATGGCTTTCTGTGGTTAAGACACCTTCATTGTGTGGCATTACCTGTTTAGAGACCTCAGCAGCAGCCAGCTGGAGAACCCTCAGCATACTGTCTGCTCCGTGTATAGTGGTCCTTTCCGAGTCCAGAACGCGATGGCACTCTCTCCTGAAAACCCTGATCAGTGTTCGTAGTTGTTCCTCGTAGATCCCCATTGTCCGTTCCTTACAAATGACACATGACCATTACAAAACTACGCTACGTTAGAATTCATGAAACACGGCTCTTCAGATACGATCGTAACAAGAGTATCACGTTAACAACCGCAAGGCTTTTACATTTTAAAGTTAAGTTGGCTACCAGATTAACTTACCACGAGTATAGCAGCTATATCGCACAGCTTGCAGAAACCGGCAGATCAAACCAACATTAACCTGCCGCACTGGGAAAATTTAAAAGTACATGAAAACACCGATGAACCAATCACGTTCAAGCGTGTCACTCGGGTCCCGCCCCTTGTACTGCTTCTATTCCAGTTCCTCACAATGGAGGTGCGCAGGCATCGCAAAAAGAACTATGTTGATAATCAAACATTTATTTTGAAGTCGTATTAGAATAATAATATATCCACGAAATACATTCGATTTACCAACTTCTCCTATAGTTCTGTGAACTAGCTTTGGAGATTTACGCGCATGCGCAGAATTGCCTAGGCGCTGACTGGTCTTAGTTATTTAAAAACAGTTTTAATTTGCGTATTATATATTGTAGTAGTGTGAGATGGTTTTGGTCATATTTTTGTATCTTTTGCATGTTTATTCATTTATTCAGTATGTAATCATTCATACATTAATCATTACGTAATCATATGTTAATCAGTACCTGATCACATATAATTCATTACCCATATATATCTTTACACTGATTTAGTTAAGCATTAAGTAGCAATCATTTATGTGTAATCATTTTAATAGTGGGTTCGACTCTGTCTTGAGAGCTGTGTGTTTCTGCATGGAGAACTGCATCCTTATCTTCAAGGTCATGCAGGTGCCTGAATCTGTGAGTCCCAGAGGGTCCCAAAGTGGAGCGTTTAGACCCTAGAACTAATAATTGAATGGAAATTAGTGTGAATGGTCATATTGCTAATATATATTTTACTAGAATGGGTTCAACAGAATGATAATCACATATTTAGATATGGCATTATAGTTTGACAAATAATCTTCCTGTAATAGAGACTGTCTCTGTTATCAGTGGAGGAAGCACACGGCTTCTAAAAGAGTAAACAAGTGCCACTGTTTTGGTTTGGGTTTCCAGGGTGACCACATAGGCCTAGTGAGCTGCCTAAGCAGACGCAACCAGTTTGTTATGAGAATAATTCTAAAAAGTAGCTGACTAGGGTACTATTCTTAAGACATCTGGACCCTAACCTTGATAGAAGCTTGTCAATCAAATGAGTGTCTGACCCAGGTCCATATTATATTAATGATGGGAAGGAAAATGATTTCAGTTGGGGTGCACTACCGTGTACTCACACAATGTACTCAAAACAATTTTACTGCCCAGATTCTAGTGAGGAGGGGTGGTTATGTATGTGCGCTGCTGATTGCATTTGAACTGAGGACAAGCCATATTGATTATTAATTATGTATTAGAGCATAATTATATGGTGTAACCGCGCAATGTATAAGCTAAGTAATATTTTGTGAATATATTACTTGATATAGGAAGGGGAAGTAACCATTTATATATAAAAAAAAGTGTGTATGAGAAATGACTCCACCATTATCTTGAATCTGTGAGATAACTGTGGCGAATGTTGTGACTAGTCTGGGCAAAATGGTATAACAGGGGTCCCTGGGAATCACAGAATTCAGATCGTGTCCAACTGCTTTGGTCCACTTTGATTTTGACTCGAGCCAACTTCAATAAAGCTGTTCATTTCTTCACTTTGGATTTTTGGACTAATTATTTGATTTAATCAACTGCATATCTGCTGGATGCTACGGCAATATTACACCCGTATTCTGGCTTCATACACTTCTGTTCATTCCGTATACCGATTTATTCAGGTAAACATAAGATAACGAATGATAAACTTTGCTAGTTCACTCTTTCTTGCATGATCCAATGAAGTTTAGCCTACCTGCCATCACAAGATGCCAAATGAACACACATTTTACAGTGGCATCTGTCATATGGCGGTCTTACTTGAATTACAAAGTACCAAAGAACTGGTTTGTAACCTGTTGATCCTCAGGGTTACACCTTTTGGAGTGACTGGCTCAATTTCATTAACATTTTACATAGCAGTTTGCAGGTGCATTTATCCAGAGCCACTAGAAGCTTGCATTCTTTGTAGTAGACATTACCACATGCTAGCACAAACAGCCAACAGCCAAAGAACACCATCTAAGTAAAACCCTGTTATGAGTTGCTGTAGATAAAAGGCACAAACTGTCATACAGGAGAGCAACTATAAGATTTGTTTTTAAATAAATGTGTATGTGTATTAGAGCCTGCATGTGAGAGCGATGAAGTTTAGGACATTGTCTTGCTTTGGTGCTCGCTTTAAACTTTACTCTGGGCATTTGTTTGTGCACTAGTGTCTGTTACTCGTGACTCTGATTGCCAACTTCTGTATGTTCTCATTGACATTATTTGCTTTCATCCCTTGAATTTCAGACACTGGTTAAATATGTTTGTGTGTTCTTCAGGGTTTTGTGTTTTAATGAGTTCTTTTGGTTGTTTTCCCCATTTTTCTTTCCCCCTTGTCATATTTTTACATCCAAATCCTGGACTGAGATATAGAATTTGGGGGCTTGTCTAGGATTCCTTTGATCATTTATAAGAATGATTGGTGTGTTTAGTCATGGTGGTTATACTGTCTGAGCACCTAGGTAAATTAGACATATCACAGCTGGATTGTGCTAAGTGCCAGTAGTTCTGTGAGTTTGGCAAAGGTATTATGTTCTTCCTAAGGAAATCTGTGGGCCTTGGTGTAATCATGGCACCTACCTTTTGTCTTAACAGACCACAACACATTGGTATTCCTGGTCCAGTGACATCACTTGCGCTGTTTCTGCGTTTGAGACTGCATGTTAGAGCGGTTGTGTGCTTCATGTTTGTTTCGTGCTCCGTGTTTGCACTTCATGGTCGTTAGATCCCGCTTTGATACTCGCTTGGGACACTGTCTTGCTTTGCTGCATGATTTAAACCTCACCTTGGCCACTTGCATTCACCTGTGCACCAGTGTGTTTGTTAATTGTGATGCTGGTTACTGACTTCTGGCTGTTCTGACCTGACTATAGCTTTCACCCCTTGAATTTCTGGCATCCCAACCCCAGACTGAGACGGAGTGTGTGTATGTAAAGTTGAGCCTCATTTTCCCTTTGATAACAGCTAGAGACTCAGCCATTCAGACATCTACCACCTGTGTGCCAGTACTTAGCAGAGTCTTGATGCTTGTCTTCCTTTGATCTTCAGTGGTGGGTCCAGTCGAGCCAAGTTTGAGCCTTGAAAGGAACAAGTTGGATATCTGGGTTTGATCTATTTTTGGCTTTGTCGGTGAGCATCAGGGTTAAAATCCGAAGTGGGAAGCCATAGGGAGCCAGTAAAGCAAACACAGCAGTGGGGTGGCATGAGAAAATGGTGATGAATGGAAAACTAGATGTACTGCTGCATTCTGAATCAGTTGCAGGGGTCTGATATTATGCATGGGAAGACCTACCAGAAGATTGTTGCTAGGGTCTAATTTTGATACTTCAAAACACTGGACAAGCACCTGGGTGGCTTCTCTGGAAAGGAAGGGTCAAATTCTACTGATGTAAAGTATATACCTGCATGACTGGGTCAGTTTGGAAACTCAACCGGTTATCAAAGACCCCAAGGCTTCTTGCATTCTCAGAAGGTGCTATGATCTTAACGAGGGAACATATCACTAGGAATGTAAAACAGCGCAGTCTTTCTACAGATTAGCTCCAAATAATGTGGTGACATCCATGAAGAGAGGCTCTCCAGACATGCTGAGATGTGAGTGGAGTCTGATGGGGAAAGGAGAAGATGTGTCGAATGTTTTCATCCTTCTTTTAGGTTTTTTTTTTTTGTATAAGCCAAATGTCGTCCTCTCCTGTAGCTTAACACATTCCGGTTAATTAAGTTTATGCAGCAGGCAGCTTGGTGGTGCAGTGTTTAGCACTGTTGCCTCACAGTTCAAGGATTCCAGGTTTAAGTCCCAGCCCGGGCACTGCCTTTGTGGCATTTGCATGTTCTGACTGTGTTTAACAAATATTGTTTGCTTAATTGATGCATGAAAACCTAAACATAAGTTCCTGGGCATTCACATCTCTGAAGATCTTTCTTCAACACCTCCTGCTTGGTTAAGAAGGCACAGCAACAACTTTCCTTCTTGAGAAAATTTCATAAGGACCATCTATCTCCTCAGATTCTCACAAACTTTTACAGATGTACCGTTTAGAGTGTACTGACCAAATGTGTGACAGTATAGCACAGCAGCTCCACCAGGGCTGACAGAAAGGCCCTACAAATGGTGATAAAGACTGCTCAGTGCATCACTGGAGACATTCACCACCAATGCTGTGTATGCACAGCACGCAGCATCTTCAGGGACTTCTCTTACCACACCCTGTATAACCTCACAACATCTGAGAGGAGATACAGGAGTATTCATCCCAGAACCAGTCAGCTTCTTCCCATCATCTATCATGCTCCTGAACTCCACACAACACTAACAATACTAATGCCTGCACTGCACACACTAGGCTTAATTATAGATAACACTACTCAAACTCCGCATCACAAGATCGAGGGAGATTATCACTGGTCTTGTATGTCTTTCATTTTCTTACAATTGCTCCCACAGATGATTTCTTCACACCAACCGGCTTGCCTATTGTAGAGTCACTCTTCCCAGCCTGGTGCAGGTCTACAATTTTCTTCCTGGTGTCCTTTGACAGCTCTTTGGTCTTGACCATGGTTGAGTTTGGAGTCTGACTGTTTGAGGCTGTGGACAGGTGTCTTTTATACAGATAACGAGGACAAACAGGTGCCATTAATACAGGTAACAAGTGGAGGACAGAAGAGCTTCTTAAAGAAGAAGTTACAGGTCTGTGAAAGAAATTTTGCTTGTATGTGGGTGACCAAATACTTATTTTTCACCATTTACAAATTAAATTCTTTAAAAATCCTACAATCTGATTTCCTGTTTTTTTTCCTCATTTTGTCTCTTATACTTGGAATGTACCTATGATGAAAATTACAGACCTTTCTCATCTTTATAAGTAGGAGAACTTACACAATCAGTGGCTGACTAAATACTTTTTTGCCCCACTGGAAAAAAAAATAAATTAAATAAAATAAATTATATATATATATATATATATATATATATATATATATATATATATATATATATATATATATATATAGAAATCTATAGTAACAGCATCCTTACCCACTTTATGTTGCATTTGCCCATACAAGTTCAGGGGAATATAGTCAAATTTATCCTGGAATACTGAGAAGAACTATAGGACATGCCACGCAAGTTCACTACAGACACTGCATTTCCCACAATGCCCTTGCATTTTCCAAAAGCTAGTGCGGCTAACGCTGTCAATCAGAGTCAATTTCTTTCAGTTTTTCTAATGGAGTAATGGACATCTGCAAATATTTACTTAATGCAATTAATAAAAGTTATTTTGTGATAAGGTGTCCCTCATTTCTCATCAATGGCAGAGTAATGCCAACTTTAGTATTAAAACATTTTAACTATTTAAACAGTCTTTTTTATGCACAGCTGTGCCCCTATGACAGGTTGGCAAACAGAGGGGTACAGCTATGTCCCTCTAGTGTGCCCCCAGTACAACAAGTAGTCTACACGCTTCTGTTATCTATATATATTCAAATATTCCTTCATATTTAACGTCATCCTGACACTTCGTACAACCTGTGTATAAGTGTTTTAGGCTGCCAACCTGGCAAAAACTGTAATATTATAAATAATAGTAGTTTTGTATGCTTACGGAATATTTTTTTACTTATATTTTGCATCTATCATTAGTTTAACAGTGCTCATCCATTCCACGCATGCGCTGTTCAGTTCGGGCAACACGGAGTGCGCACGCGCAGTCCACATCACCGAGGAGAGGCAGTTCGACTGCGTTAACCCGGGAAAAAACACAACCCGGAACAGCATGGCTTTTGAACATGCTTGGTAGTGTTTTGTGATAAACATGGCACTAGCACATGCTTCCTAGTTCTGAGCGGAGCAGCCAGAGAAAGCAGGCAAGTTGGAATAAGATGCCACACTAAACTAGTAACATTCTTTAACGTCAAGAAGTATGGTTGTGAGTAACGGGACGCGCTGCTAGACAGTAAGGAGCAAGTATGTGTGCTTCATTCTGTTTAAAGTCTGTTAAACGTTGATATTTGCTCATGCTTTTTATTTCCCATGCATTAAATTACTATTTTACTAAGCATTTCGCTAAGCATTATAATTAAGAAATAATTAATCCATGGTCTCGACTACCAGGGTAGTACTTATACTTTTGAGTCTTCGAATTGTTTTTGTTTAGATAAATGGACTGTATAGATGGACATGGTCAGCAACAGTACTCAGTGAAGCTCTGATATTAAGGGGCCCAAAGTCAAGAAAATGTCCCCCGCACCACAGCCACTCCCGTTGATACAAGGCAGGAGGGATGCTTTCATGTCTATACCAAATTTGGACCCTACCATCCGAATGTCGTAGCAGAGCTAGAGATTCATCAGACCAGGCTATGCTTTTCCAGTCTTCTATTTTGTTTCTCACCTCTTTTGGTGAGACTGTGCCAGTTGTGGGCGTAACCCTGTCGCCTCACAGCAAGAAGGTCCTGGGTTCAATCCCAGGTGGAGTGGTCTGGGTCCTTTCTGTGTGGAGTCTGCATGTCCTCCCTGTGTCCGCTTTGGTTTACTCTGGGTGCTCTGGTTTCCTCCCTCAGTCCAATGATGTGCGTTAGGATAATTGGTGTCTCTAAAGTGCCACAAGTGTGTGAGTGCCTCACCCTGAATTGGTGCCCTTTCTAGGTTGTTCCTGCCTTGCGCCCTGTGCCACCGGCTAGGCACCGGTTTTCCCACAACTCTGACTAGGATGAAGCGGATAAGAAAATGAATGAATAAATGTGCCAAATGTAGCTTCAGTTTCATGTTCGTAGTGGCACTTGGTGTAGTCTTTTGCTGTAGCCTGTCTGCTTCAAGGTTGTGCATTCAGGTATGCTCGTGTGCATACGCCGGTTGTAATGAGTGGTCGTTTGAGTGACACTTACCAGACTCTTCCTCTGCCGCTTGCTAGATATTTTTTCTTTTCTCTGACCCTGGAGATGGCTGTTTGTAAACATTCCAGTAGATCAGCCGTTTCTGAAATGCTCAGACCAGCCCGTCTGGCACAAACTGTCACATCGTAAGTGACTTACATTACCTTTCTTCCCCATTCTGATGTCTGGTTTGAACTTAGGATCGTTTTGATCACCTACATTAGTAATCGACCGATAAATTGGGAGGATTAGTGCCATTCTTGTTTATCCACCATTCAAAAACAGTGGGGGAATACAGAGATGCTTTGTTTCTTGAATTAGAACCTGCAGCTCAACCTGTGAGAACTGAGTGGCTAAAAACAAAGATGCTGAGATTGTGAGGTGGAGTCATTTATGAGAAAATGAAAACTTTGCTTCCAGCATTGCAACCCATTGCTTTTAACTGGAACTTGCATTAAAAACAAAAAGACCAGATACCATGTGCAATACTCTAACAGTGTTTATACTCCAGTATTTACACATTTTTCATTTTTCTGAGAAAGAATGTGATAGTGTTGTCTGGTAATTAATGTTGTAGTTAAGAGCAATACAACTTCATTTATTTTTTGTTTTATTAGTTGCAAAAACAAGCGATATCCTAGTAATATATCAGCCATAGGTCACTCTGCTCTCTAAATATCAGCATCTGTCATTAAAAAATCCATATCGGTCGACCAGTGATCTACATGCCTGCATGCTTTAGGTTAATTGGTCGCTCTAAACTGGCCCAGTTTGATTGTATCGGACTGGTATCGATGTAATTCTTCTGTTACGAATCACCATTGAAGTCCCAAGCAGACAAAATGAGTATCTGAAAGCTGTACAATTTAGAACTTTCATACCCATTTATTCCAATTCAGGGTTCTGTGGTGCCGGGCTAACGGGCAGCACGGGGCACGAAGCCATTTCAGGGAAAATATGCATGCACACACTTACACATGGACACTTTGGAGGCACCATTTGACTTAACACATATCTGTGGAATATGGCAAATGGAATACCTGGAGGTGTCCCAACAATTATCCCATAACTGTCTAATCGCAGTTCTTTAAGATAGTTGTGATAATGCGCGGTGATGTTGGACTACAGTAATTTTCCACAGTTGGTAGATTTCAGCAACAAGCAGAGTGTGAATTGGAAATGGCAGCTAAGTTTGAATAAAATAAAGCCGTAACTGCAGTCATTGAGACGCAGTGGGGTTAACGAAAACAAAGACGTTTGGACATGTTGGTGCTGTGACATGTTTAGTGGGCAGCGCTGAATAATGTTGGGGTATTTGTTAGTTGTGTATTTTAGATTTTTTTTTTCACTTTTATCATGCTTTGCATTATTAATTTTGTGTATTTGTGGGCATGTGTGAGTTTTTGGGTGCATGCCCATGCAGTTTACATGACCAAGATCAACCCAGTGTTCAATGCCATGTTTATATTATGTATAGTGTGGAGATGTTATTAGATTAGAAAGCTTTCTTTCCTCTTACATCTTTCAGATTAATGTTCTGATAATGTATTTATTCGTGACGACCCTGTTTCAAAGGCATACGTTATGAGCACACTATCAGTCGGACTTGCTGGGTGGTGCTGTAGGAGTAGGCTGTTTTAGTTCCGAATTCGTCCGTCTCCATGAAATTATTGCTTGATGTATTTGAGGACATTTTATCTTACAAAGGGGGAAGTGGGTCGAATGTAATTGAAATAGAAAACGTTTTTAAATATTATAAATAGGCTATTCCATGACTTGTTTCCTCTGAACTGTCATATAGTCACGTAAGATTAATAAATGATGTATAATGTATAGCTTTTAATGTCTCAGAAATACTATTTCTAATGCTATTGTGAATACATTGATTATAACGCCGACTAGGCACTGGCCGTCTTAATTACAGCAATAATTTATTTCCTTAATTAAATAATCTTTTTTATTTTTCTTCCAAAATAAGACATTTTGGTGCATTGGAGTCAACATTTTTGATCTAAAACCAAAACCTAACACAGTGCTGCTTTTATACTGACCTGCTGCACTTATTAGCTGAGCAGCTTCTTACAGGACCTGAGTGCTGTCTGAGCCAAGTCCTCTTTGTCCTCTGCACTGGACTAAATATTTAGCAGTGACCTTTGACACCTAACTTGCAATGTTATTTTGATGAAGAAAATGATGATTTGTCCTAAAACAAGAAATGCCATAAATAACAGAAAACCTAGGTTTTATTTTCTGATACATGTGGAGAATCTGTTAATGACACTAATGTCATGTTTTAAATAGAAATGAGTTAACTGTCTGCATTCCTTGAATACCGTTGCTTCTTTTTATGTTCTGCCAGATAGAACCTTACAATTCCAAGGAGAAAGTGAGTTCCTAGGATTAGAAGGTTCTACATTTGACTTGTTCCAAGAAAAAAACTTTTACAAATCCGGTAGGATTTTGGTGGTTACACATTTAGAATACATTTATGGTGTCTGTGATTTTCATGTATGACAGAGACTTGTTCCACACATCAGTTTTTCTATTTAGAATGCAAAATCTTTGAAGCTTAACCTTATAATTCCAAGGGGATGACATGCGCAGCACTGGATGAAGCTTAAATTGGTATCGGTGCATCCCTACCAATAATAATGCTGTTTGACTATGAAACGAATGTGTAAACTCATGTAATTTTGTTGTATTCATATGCATTTAACATTTCCTCAAACCCCATTAATTTCCTATTCATGCATTTTCTGCTTTCTTTTATTCAGACTTAGTTGCCTCAACCCACTACACCCAATTCCTCTTCAGTCTACCAGCTGTGGAAAAATGCCGTAATCCAACATAATTGCGACAATTTTAATGAATTGTGATTGTTAAATAATTGGTATTATTTTTTAGATCAAAACTAGTCTTGTAATCTACAGGATTTACAAGGCATTCTGTTTTACAAGCCATTCTGCTTCTCTAAACTGTTAAATTAGATTTAATATTTCAAACAAAACTACTAGTTTATCAAGACCTCTACAGGTGTGTCAGTGATGTCCTGGTGTGACATGATGTTGTCCCTGGATGTAAGGACAGATACATTGAAAAGTTAGATTTGGTTATTTATCAGATTTGGATGATACAGCATGCAAAACATTCATGCCATGTTGTGCCGCATCGGATTGTGATCATGCTCAATACGTTAATATGAAACCTTAGAATGTAACTTTTCTCTGACATTTGCTGGTTGCTCAGTTATAAAACACTGTAGGTTAAGAGGTCAGTAACTGTAGAAGTCGCTGTCTAACTGCTGATATAAACAACTGTCCATTTCGAACTGTCCATTTCGAAATTAGTTTTTATTTATGCATTTAGTTAAATGCACTTTGTCTGTTTGTTCTCAGAGATGTGCAGTGTAATGACTATTAGGAAAATAACTCTTATTTTAGTGTTGTTTTTTTCAGAAATAACATTTTTGAATTCTTCAGGAATACCCCATTGTTTCTGTCTGTCTCTTCCTAGTTACATAATGTTTTACATGAACTATAAGGTTAATAAATAGAATATAATATCCTTTTTGATAAATGTGACTACTCTGGTTAATGTTATCCCAGTTTACACTGCAGTGTGTGGGGTGTTAATACCCTGATCCGCTGTCTGAGCCTTTAACCTGCTATAGCAAAATGTGATCGTAAAAGTTAGGGTGGATGGCATTTCAAATGCCTTCTTACCTCTACCGACACCCTTCATTTCACTCCACGTGTGTATAACTAAACTGTTGCTTTCTGCAGTGGTTAATTCGGAGGTATCTGCTATCTCTGTGTGTTTAACAAACGTTCATAATGCTGATATTCAGCGGGCCGATATTGTTTTAAATGTCTTATTAAATCTGCTGTTTGCAAACGTTTCTATTAGACTAAGTAGCACTCAGAACACAAACAGAGGAATCTGTCACTTCCTCCTCAGGAACAGGCGTCAGCACCGGTCACACAAACAACCTGGAGAGTGGCTGAGCCGTGTTTAAAGCTCTGTACACACATGAACGGAATCCTGAAAGTTGGTAAAAGCACTGTGCTGTTGGTGTGGCTGTCGTGAGCTGAGGAAGTGCAAATGTGACCGGAACAGAATCGGTTACATGAGCCACTTGCAATCACTTGTTTCAATGCCACAGCCTTCCTACGTATTGTTGCTGACCATGTCCATCCCTTTATGACCACAGTGACCATCCATGTCACAAAGCTCAAATCATCTCAAGCTGGTTTCTGGAACATGACAGTGAGTTCACTGCACTCAAAAGTCAGATCTCAGTCCAGTAGGGCAGCTTTGGGAAGCGATGTAACAGGAGATTGGCATCATGGATGTGCAGCAGACAAAACTGCAGCCACCTGCGAAGACGAAGTGCCGTGTGTGAGTTAACTAGAGATAGACCGGCCGGCCAATTACTTTGGCCGATTAATGCCAGTTTGAGATCACTGGCATCGGCTGATAACTGCGCTCACGAGACCGATATTTAAAAATAGTGGCGAAAATGCAGAAAACCTGTTTTCCTGCTTTGCAACTTTCAACTCATAACCTGGAACTAATGAGTCACTAAAAACAAAGAGATGCTAAGAGAACATTCAGCGAGGGTGAGGCCATTTATGGGAATGATTGAAAACAAAAATTGTTGCTACCATATTCACTCCTCCAACATTGTTTATTTTTGCAAGTATTTACTCATTTTATTTTTTTCCCAGAAACAATGGTGCAATAAAACTTTTAATACATGTATTTATAAGAAAGACGGAGTACAGTGGTGCTTGAAAGTTTGTGAACCCTTTAGAATTTTCGGTATTTCTGCATAAATATGAGCTAAAACATCATCAGATTTTCACACAAGTCCTAAAAGTAGATAAAGAGAACCCAGTTAAACAAATGAGATGAACCAAAAATATTATTACTTGGGTCATTTATTTTTTGGACTAAAATGATTCAATATTACATATTAGTGAGTGGCAAAAAGTATGTGACCCTCTGCTTTCAGTATCTGGTGTGACCCCCCTGTTGCAGCCATAACTGCAGCAGCTAAATGTTTTCCTGTAGCTGTTTGATCAGTTCCTGCACACCGGGCTTTGGAGGAAAATTTATTTTAGGCCCCATTCCTCCGTACAGAAACCAAACAGCTTCAGCTCTGGGATGTTTGGTGGGTTTCCTCACATTAGCTGCTCGCTTTCAGCTCCTTCCACAAACATTTGACCATTGGATTAATTAAGGTCAGGACTTTGGACCTTGCCATTCCAAAAACATGAACTTTATTCTTCTGTAACCATTCTTTGGTAGAACGGCTTGTGTGCTTAGGGTCGCTGTCTTGGTGCATGACCCACCTTCTCTTGAGATTCAGTTCATGGACGAAATCCTTTAGAATTCTCTGATATCATTCAGAATTCATTGTTCCGTCAATGATGGCAAGTCGTCCTGCCCAGATGCAGCAAAACTGTTACAAGCCAACTATTACACCCCTTGCTCTTGGAGTGATCTTTGTTGGTGGACCACTCCTGGGGAGGGTAACAATGGTCCTGAATTTACTCCATTTGTACACAATCTGTCTGACTGTGGATTGGTGGAGTCCAAACACTTTAGAGATGGTTTTATAACCTTTTTTAGCCTGATGAGCATCAACAACTCTTTTTCTGAGCTCCTCAGAAATCTCCTTTGTTCGTACCATGATACACTTCCACAAACATGTGCTGTGAAGAGCAGACTTTGATAGATCCCTGTTCTTTAAATAAAACAGGGTGCCCCCTCACACCTGATTGGCATCCCATTGACTGAAACACCTGACTCTAATTTCACATTCAAATTAACTGCTAATCCTAGAGGCTCACATACTTTTGCCACTCACTAATATGTAATATTGGATCATTTTCCTCAATAAATAAATGGCCAAGTATAATATTTATGTCTCATTTGTGTAACTGGGTTCTCTTTATCTACTTTTAGGACTTGTGTGAAAATCTGATGATGTTTTAGCTCATATTTATGCAGAAATACAGAAAATTCTAAAGGGTTCACAAACTTTCAAGCACCACTGTACAAACAGACTGCATTTATAGCTTAAATAAATCTTATTTTAAGTTAAGCAATTTTGTCTCTCTCATTATTATTACTTTCAGAAGTAGCAAAAAAAATAAAAAAAGATATTGCCATAATGGATCGGCCATCGGTCACCCTGCTCTCTAAACATCAGCATCGGCCATTACAAAACCCATATCAGTCAGTCACTAGTGTGAACCTTAATGCTCCACCTTGTCGATCATTTGTAGTTGTAGCATTGTTTGTGTTAGCCACCCTCTGATCCTTCATCCGTGCTCACAGAATGCTGGCATGGTTTGGCATGTTTGGTAGGTGGACTGTTTTCCAGTCCAGCAGTGACGGAGAGGCACCAAGAGAGACATAAACAAGCTCTCTGAACAAAAATTGGTCAGCTTGCATGATGGTAGTAACTTCAGCCACCTGCAGATGGCAGATTGGTGGCATGTGCTAAGGGACATATTGTCATTTACTTATTTTGTTATAAAAAACAAGTCTTTTAGAAAGTTTTAAGGTAATTGTTGTGATTGCATATGATTTATCCTGTATTCTCTCTGCAATATATTGTTGTTTTTTGTTTAGCACTAGCTGAAGTCTGATTTTTCTTCCTTTATTTTGCAGGTACAAACATTTGAGAGCGGCATCAAAAGAAGAATTATAATACTTTAGATCCAGTCCAGCATGCAGGAGGACACGGGTCACTCGGCTACGTACACTTTGCCCTGTGAGGACTGTGTTTATGTTGTGGAGTTCAGTCCATATGATTGTGGCTCACCCTGCTCACTCCTCGCCTACGGGGGAAGCCAGCATGTGGTGGTGGGCACGTGCCGATTTAAGGCAAGTCCTGTCGATGTCTAACAAATACTGCAGTGTTATTAGACCTCATGTCTGCCCAAAGCATCTAATGTATGTTTAACTGTTCGCTGATTGGTCCAGACCAGGGCTGTCGAACTCGATCACTGAGGGGGGCAAAATTCAAAACCAGCTCTAAGTTCAGGACCATATATCAGTCATTTCAGAAGGAGTAAAATTTAAATGCTCCCAACAAAACCAATTTAACCTACATGACAACTCGGCATCATTTCAACGATAGGCCTATTTTTGCGTGTCACACACACAGTGGTGCTTGAAAGTTTGTGAACTCTTTAGAATGTTCTATATCTCTGCATAAATATGACCTAAAACATCATCAGATTTTCACACAAGTCCTAAAAGTAGATAAAGAGAACCCAGTTAAACAACTGAGACACAAATATTATACTTGGTCATTTACTTATTGAGGAAAATGATCCTATATTACATATTAGTGAGTGGCAAAAGTATGTGACCCTTTGCTTTCAGTATCATTCAGTACTCCCAAGATACCGGCCCAAACCATGATACTACCACCACCATGTTTCACAGATGGGATAAGGTTCTTATGCTGGAATGCAGTGTCGTCCTTTCTCCAAACATAACACTTTTCTTTTAAGCCAAAAAGTTCTATTTTGGTCTCTTCCATCCACAAAACATTCTTCCAGTGGCCTTCTGGCTTCTCCACGTGATCTTTAGCAAACTGCAGACGAGCAGCAATGTTCTTTTTGGAGAGCAGTGGCTTTCTCCTTGCAGCCCTGCCATGCACACCATTGTTGTTCAGTGTTCTTCTGATGGTGGACTCATGCACATTAACATCAGCCAATGTGAGAGAGGCCTTCAGTTGCTTAGAAGTTACCCTCGGGTGCTTTGTGACCTCACCAACTATTACACGCCTTGGAGTGATCTTTGTTGGTCGACCACTCCTGGGGAGGGTAACAATGGTCTTGAATTTCCTCCATTTGTACACAATCTGTCTGACTGTGGATTGGTGGAGTCCAAACTCTTTAGAGATGGTTTGTAACCTTTTCCAGCCTGATGAGCATCAATAACTCTTTTTCTGACCTCCTCAGAAATCTCCTTTGTTCGTCCCATGATACACTTCCACAGACATGTGTGTGAAGAGCAGACTTTGATAGATCCCTGTTCTTTAAATAAAACAGGGTGCCCCCTCACACCTGATTGGCATCCCATTGATTGAAAACACCTGACTCTAATTTCACCTTCAAATTAACTGCTAATCCTAGAGGGTCACATACTTTTGCCACTCACTAATATGTAATATTGGATCATTTCACAGAAGTGTGATTTGTTACACCACAGAACACATTTCCACCACCTATTCCAGTGCCAGTTTAGTGCCAGTGTGCTTTACAGAGCTCCATCTGATGCTAGACCTGTGCTTGGAGATGTAAGGCTTGCATGCAGCTGCTCGGCCATGGAAACCCATGCTGTGAAGCTCCTAGTGCAGTTTGTGCTGACGTTAATGTCAGAGATAGTTTGGAACTCTGCAGTTAGTGAGTCATCATTGCGTTGGTGACTTTTAAGGCACTATGCCCCTCAGCTCTTTGCGACCCCACTCTGTAAGTTTGTATTTTCCAGTAACATGGCTCACAGTTGATCGTGGAATGGCAAAGGAAAGGAAGGCATTCAGGAAATGCCTTGGAAACTTGCTCAAGGCAAAGTCCAGAGTGCATTGAGGTGGTGTCAGTAATGAAGCAATCATTCTATTGTTTTTGAGGTTCACCTGGGAACTAGAGCTGAAATCTACAAAGTACAAGTTGGGTATTAGGTTGGTTTGTTCTGTATGAACCACACAGTGCAGTGGGGCAAAAAGTATTTATCCAGCCACTGATTGTGCAAGTTATCCTACTTAGAAGATGAGAGAGGTCTGTAATTTTTATCATTGGTACACTTCAACTATGACCTCTGAAACGTTTGACCTCAACAAAGGTTATGTTACAAAGTATTGAGTTGAACTTTTGTTAGTGACCAAATACTTATTTTCCACCATGATTTTCAATTAAATTCTTTAAAAATCCTACAATGTGATTTCCTGGATTTTTTTCTCATTTTGTCTCTCATAGTTGAAGTGTAGCTATGATGGAAATTACAGACCTCTCTCATCTTTCTAAGTAGGAGGACTTGCACAATCAGTGGCTGACTAAATACTTTTGCCATACTGTATGTGAAGATCAAATAAAATTTATAGTGAAATAATATAGTTAGAAGTCACTGAACTGTGTTTAAAATTAAATAGGTGTGCATATTAGTCATGGCTTAGATTAAATATTCCTTCTGAATGTATTTGGAGCTTAGCCACCATGTTGCAGGTCTCAGATGATGTGTGTTTGTGGCCTATGATAAGCAGCAGTTAAGCAGTAGCACTTGAACTGGAGCTCTTGGCGTACTTTCACATGTGAACAATTTCAGCCGTTTGATTTGAATCTGGGTGCATTTTCCCCTTGGTGTGGTTTGTTTAAGCAGGTTAAAAGGAACAATGACATTTGAATGCAGATAAAAATAAAAGTTTGCTCATGACCTGAGCTCTTGATCTGCCTTAAAGCAAAAGCCCTAGTTTGCTTTGACTGCACTGAGAAAGTACTTTGACCCTGGTTTGAACCATGTGCAGATATCACTGACGTGCAGTTAGGTCAAGCCAGGGTGAGACACTGGACAGACCGAGCCAGATTTACACGTCTACAAACCTTAAAGGGATTAAATTAGTAAATTCTCCATAACTTGGTTTGATTAGCCAATTTTTATACAGTCATTATATACGGTTTTATGTGATCTTTCATACTTCTTATAGTTTGCACGACTGTAAGTATTGGGACACGCCACCGCACGTGGCCAAAAGTATTGGGACGATCTGAGAAGTACTGAGACATGCCCCCAGTCTTTGGTTTGGTCTGTGAGTGCTCACTGCTGCACCAATTTAATGCCTTCCACTCTTCAGAGAAAAAATTCCACTCAATTTTCATACATAACTGATAGAATTTTTGTTTCTCTTCAGCTTCAGGAGCATTAGTGAGATTGAGCAATGCCGTTGGTTGATAAAGCCCGACTTGTAGTTGGTATTCCAGTTCGTCCCCAAATTGTTAGCTGGGATTAAATCAGTGGTCTATATCGCCAAATTCTTAAATACTTCTTAAATTATTTAACTTTTCTGTACAGACACATCTTGCCACAGTGGTGTCACTTCAGCTCACTCTTGAGTTTTTTGTTTTTGCCACTCATTTGCTCCAAATGAAATTTATCATCATTATGCCTTATGTTTATCTGGATTCCTCCAGCCCCAGACAGCAGGCTAGTAAAAGGTGGTGCGTCTTGTCAGATATGGTGGTTTAAAGTATAAAAGGTAAAAGTGGTTTCTTGGCAGCTACCCTTCCAGCAAGACCATTCCTCATCAAGCTTCTCCAGACTGTAGAATAATCAACTTGGCGTCCCGTTGAAGCTGCCAGATGCTGCTGTTGCTCAGGGGGTGGTTCCACTAAATATGTGCCACCGGAGCATAGAGAAGCTGTTTTATTCTGCTTTGCATTTTCAGTTTTTTAATAGCGCATACAAATTTCCTGTGTTTTCTGTTTGCACGGTAGTTATGGGTGGGTATTGGAAAGGACGTCATGATACGATACGCGTCACAGTATATGAATACATCATGGTACGTTTGCGAAGATGCTCAATTGCTTCACATTTCACTGAAAATATAAAAACAGCTAAAAATTCCAGTTATGGTGTATGATCCGAGGTCGGCCTTAGTACTTCACATCACATTGATTAATTCAGCGGACAAATTGAGTGATACATCTGCAGGAGCAGAGTTTGTAGTTTACACTCCATTGGTGTTCTTCCTTCACAAAAATAAACATTTTGATATTACATAAATATTTTTTAAGTTTTCTAATGAAGAGACTGAGAAATACTAATATAGGGTCACTATACCATTTCTAAACCAATAATATATCTAATCTAATGGTGGCCTAAGACTTTTGCAGCACCGTACATTGGACCATGTCACTTCAGCAGATCAGGTGCTTGTAGAACTGACCTGTTCCAAAGGCAGAATCCACCGGCAGTGCAAACAAGATGTATGGTTGTAGAGTACTATTCAGCTTAGATCTGATAGGGAGCTGTCATGGCTGGGTTTGAGTCTCTGTGGAGTTGATGGTTGAGGCTGGAAAATATTTAAAGGAGTGATTACTTAATTTTGTCCTTGTAATTTCCCATGGCTACCTTTCTTGGTTTGGTGACTGACTAAGGAGTAAAGGCTATTTGCATAAGCACTGCTGGTGCTCCCCTTCATCTCAGGTTATGTTTAAATAAAACCATTTTATAAAGAGTAAATCCAAGTAGGAATTTTCTTTTCTTTTGTGGAATATTGTAATGGTTAGATCAGAATTCCATTTATCGTAGACACACAGTAAAGGAGTTCGTTTTGTGTTAGGAGTATGTATTGATTTATGTCACCAATAGCCATGCTTTTTAACTTGGAAGAAGTGCCAGGACGGGAAAGGCCAACAGACTCCGTGTCAGTGGCACAGAGTGACATGAACTCATGACAGAGCTATACTACAGTATGCAGACTGTATGCTACTAATAACGATTGTGTGTATCCATTTAGGAGGAGGATGTGGACATAGATGGGGTAGAATTCAATGTTCTCCGTGTTTTCATGCATGGGGTTCGTGCTGATGCCATAGCATGGAGTCCAGAATCCAGGCTTGATAAACTACCCCAGACAATAAGGTATTCATGTGTGTTGTTTATTTATTTATTTATTTTTTATTTTTTTGTCTGGTATCAGAAACAATATCCAGTAGAAAATGGAAGCCCTATGACTTTATTGTTCACTACTTATACCATATTATATATTATACAATATTATTTAGTATTCAGAAAGGCACTGCTCAAAAAAATAAGGGAACACTTAAATAACACAATATAACTCCAAGTAAATCAAACTTCTGTGAAATCAAACTGTCCACTTAGGAAGCAACACTGATTGACAATCAGTCTCACATGCTGTTGTACAAATGGAATAGACAACAGGTGGGAATTATTGGTAATTAGTAAGACACACTCAATAAAGGAGTGGTTCTGCAGGTGAGGACCACAGACCACTTCTCAGTACCTAAGCTTTCTGGCTGATGTTTTGGTCACTTTTGGATGTTGGTGGTGCTTTCACACTCGTGGTAGCATGAGACGGACTCTACAGCCCACAGAAGTGGCTCAGGTAGTGCAGCTCATCCATGATGGCACATCAATGCGAGCTCTGGCTAAAAGGATTGCTGTGTCTGTCAGCGTAGTGTCCAGAGGCTGGACGCACTACCAGGAGACAGGTCAGTACACTAGGAGACGTGGAGGAGGCCGTAGGAGGGCAACAACCCAGCAGCAGGACCGCTATCTCCGCCTTTGTGCAAGGAGGAAGAGGAGGAGCACTGCCAGAGCCCTGCAAAAAAATGACCTCCAACAGGCCACAAATGTGCATGTGTCTGCACAAACGGTTTAGAAACTGGCTCCATGCGGATGGTATGAGGGCCCGACGTCCACAGATGGGGGTTGTGCTCACAGCCCAACACCCTGCAGGATGCTTGGCATTTGCCAGAGAACACCAGGATTGGCAAACTCGCCACTGGCGCCGTGTGTTCTTCACAGATGAAAGCAGGTTCACACTGAGCACATGTGACAGACGTGACAGAGTCTAGAGACGCCGTGGAGAGCGATCTTCTGCCTGCAACATCCTTCAGCATGACCGGTTTGGTAGTGGGTCAGTAATGGTGTGGGGTGATATTTCTGACTTCCATTAGGTACCGAGATGAGATCCTCAGACCCCTTATGAGATCATATGCTGGTGCGGTTGGCCCTGGGTTCCTCCTAATGCAGGACAATGCTAGACCTCATGTGGCTGGAGTGTGTCAGCAGTTCTTGCAAGATGAAGGCATTGAAGCTATGGACTGGCCCGCCCATTCCCCAGACCTGATCCCAATTGAGCACATCTGGGACATCATATCTTGCTCCATCCACCAACATCGCGTTGCACCACAGCCTGTTTAGGAGTTGGCGGATGCTTTAGTCCAGGTCTGGGAGAAGATCCCTCAGGAGACCATCCACCACCTCATCAGGAGCATGCCCAGGCGTTGTAGGGAGGTCATACAGGCTCGTGGAGGCCACACACAGTACTGAGCCTCATTTTGACTTGTTTTGTTGTGTTATTTGAGTGTTTCTTTAATTTTTTTGAACAGTGTAGTTGTCAGAAGCTCAAATGTAATGTCAGAAGCTATTTCAATAAACTTTTTCATATTCAGACTTGCTTAAGGCAGCAGAGTAAGTCTGTTTTTTGTAATATGTAAAATATTGATTATATAGCACTATATTTTACAGCAGGTTTCAAAGTCCTTACCTTACCCAGCTGTTCTGCCAAAATAATTCTAATTGAAGTTCTAATGGCATTTTGCAGTCTGCATTTTGTAAGGCGCATTCGTGAATCCTAAACCGATGTTGTTATAGAGTAGGTGTCTAATTTTTAAACTTTTAACAGAACTTTGATTGTGGTTTTGTGGTGTTTTAACCACTTTATTTTTGTATTTATCTGATACCTGAAGGGCAATAACCATCTGCACCATGTACTTTAAATGCCTTTTGGGTTTCCCATGATGATGTACAACAAATGAATTTGTGTGCACAACCCCATATAAATCCCCGCTGGGAAACAGTAAATCAGGAAATGAAAGAGCTATTAACAGGTAGTATATTGAGCAATGCATAGAAAAATTGAATTAAAAAATTAAAGTACGGATTCTGCAGAGTCTGTGTTTGTTTATTTTCAGATTCCCATTGTGAAGCTGAAATATCTTAAAAAGGGAGTACATGTTGTGTGTTTCTGCCACAGGTTTTGCACTGCAGCAGCTGACAGGAAACTGAGGCTTTGGACTTCAGACCTTCAGAACCAAAATGATGTAAAGGTAACCCATTTATATTCCTGTGGTGGTTCCAGTAACTGCTCTGGAGGCACCGCTACTTGATTGGACAGTTTAACTGTATAGGTCTCTACAAACAGGCTGCAGCGATAGTGGTCAGGCCTCCTACAGGGCCAACGCAGAGCAGGTACTATTTGGGTGGAAGGTCGTTCTCAAACCCAACAGTGCCACTGGATTTTTTGAACACTGTCCCCTACTACTCGTCACCCAGAACCATTATTGAAACTGTGTCTGTTACCCGCATCTGCCCTAAACGTAAACGCTCTCAAAAAGTTTGTTTTAATAACCTCATTAGTATAAACACAGATAGCTCCCAAAGAAATAACAACATTAGACTAAAGCTAGGATACTTAACATTAGATCACTTACAAACAAGCAGTGATTGTAAATGAAATGATCACTGGATAAAAACGCTTACACGCTCTCTGTCTCACTGAGACTTGGATTAGACCTGATGAATATTTAGCCTTAAATGAAGCCTCCACCTCCTGGATACAGTCATGCTAGTCGCCCTCGTTCTAATGGGTCGGGGGGAGGCATAGCCACAATTTTTGACAAAGAGTTAGGTGTTACACAGCTAAATCCCATTACAAGGCTAATTCTTTTGAAATACTGATTCTTAATGTGACTGATCCATCGTTATGGAAGCCAAAACCACACTCTTTTCAGCTTTATCACTATTTTACCGCCCGCCTGGTCCCTATTCAGAATTTCTTCAGGAATTTGCTAACTTTTCTTTCCTGCTTACTAACTGTCAACAGATAAGGCTTTAATTGTAGGTGATTTCAATATTCACTTTGACAATGAGCAGGATCCACTTAAAATTGCTTTCGAGTCCATCTTAGAATCCATGGGTATCACTCAGAATGTGATGGGACCCAACCACCGCTGTAATCACAGTTTAGATCTAATATTAACATTTGGTATCAATATAGACAAACATTGATGTTTTCTCCCGCAAAGTGATTCGATTTCAGATCACTATCTTTTAGTATTTGAGCTATCTCTAATAAATAAAATCCTTCTGCCTCGTTATCACACCAAGCGCACTATCACATCTGCTACTCCAGCTGCGTTTATTAAAAACCTACCAGACTTAAAATTTAATACACCTACGGAGATAAATCATTTTGAGTGTGTAAATGAGCAATTAGTATGTGTGCTTCGCTCAACCCTGGACACGACTGCCCCTGCTAGGGTCAAACATATTAGGGAAAAAAAGGCTAGCACCATGGTATAATGACCACCACACCCGTACCTTAAAGCAAAGAAAACGGCATTTAGAGCGCAAGTGGAGACATAGTAAATTGGAGATGTGTAGATTGCTTGGAGGGACAGCATGGCAGAGTATAAGCATGCCCTCACTAAAGCTAAAGCTGCATACTTCTCTTCAATCATAGAGAAAATAAGAATAATCCAAGATTTGTCTTTAATACAGTCTCCAAATTAACAAAAAAACCCACAGAAAGTGACTCTCCCATTCTGTGTAATTTTAACAGTAATGATTTCATGACTTTCTTTAATGATAAGATAGAAAACATTAGGCATAAAACTCAATGCTCATCACATCAACAAACTGTTCAGCCACCTTCCAGATGCAGCACTAGTGAAGACATCTGTTCAATTAGCCGTAAATCAAGATTAGAATCTTGTACCCCAATTACTAATACTGAACTATCCGCACTGATCAGCTCGTCTAAGTCATCAACATGTTTGAGTAGACGTGTAGGAATTGGATCTAACAAACAAGTATTACCTAGTGTTATAGAGCCAGTGTTAGTTATTTTAAATTCATCCCTTACCTTAGGTTATGTGCCCGAATCCTTTAAGTCTGCCGTTATCAAACCACTGATTAAAAAAAGCCAATCTTGACCCTTGTGTGATATCTAATTATAGACCAATTTCAAATCTACACGTTTCTGTCCAAAATCTTAGAAAAAGCTGTCTATCAGCAGCTCTGTAGTTACCTCCAAAGGAATGAAATTTATGAAAACATTTCAGTCTGGCTTCAGGCCCCTTCATAGTACTGAAACAGCATTAATTAGGGTACTAAATGACTTGTTAATGTCCTCAGATAAGGGATGTGTTTTCTTTTCTTGTTCTGTTAGATTTAAGTGCAGCATTTGACACTATAGATCATGATGTTTTACTAAAAACAGACTAGAACATACTGTAGGTATTAAGGGATCAGCACTTTCTTTCTTGGTTTAAATCCTACTTAACTGACCGGTACCAGTTTGTTCATATAAATAATCTAAGATCTAAGCTCTCAAAAGTGAAGTATGGCGTGCCTCAGGGTCAGTGCTTGGCCCGCTTTTATTCTCTCTGTACATGCTGCCACTAGGCTCAGTTATTCGTAAACATGGCATTAATTTCCACTGCTATGCAGATGATACACAGCTGTTACATATCAGCCAAAACTAATGACAGCCTTACAATCAACAAAATCGATGGACTGTGTAAAGGAAATAAAAGATTGGATGTATTTAATTTTCTCTTACTTAACTCAGATAAAACTGAGGTGCTATTAGTGGGACCCAAGGCTGTTGAGAGACAGGTTAGCTACATCTATCCTAAATCTAGATGGCTGTCCAGTATTTGCCCAGTCCGTCTGTAAAAAACTTAGGTGTCACATTTGATTCAGATCTCTCCTTTGATGCGCATATTAGCAGCATCACTCGAATTGCTTTCTTTCAATTACGTAATATCGCTAAACTTAGAAATATCCTCTCTTTTAATGATGCAGAAAAACTTGTTCATGCGTTTATAACCTCAAGGTTGGATTACTGTAACGCCTTACTTACTCCTGTTCTATCATCACTGCACTGGTTTACCAGTCAAATTCCGCATTGATTACAAAATACTTCTTATAAACTTATAAAGCTCTACATGGCCCCCCCAACTATGGAATAAACTAACTTCCCACTTTCGTTCGAAGATTCAGACACCATCCAAAGTTTTAAGTCCAGGCTAAAGACATACTTATTTACACAGGCTTTTGACTAGATTTAGACCAGGTTGCATGGCTTGGGTCGCTGGGGGCCGGAGTCTGGAGTCATGTCTGGCCTGCCTGCCTTGTCCGCTAGCCGGGAGTGTCGAGTGGGCGGTCTGGCTGAACTAGGCTTCGGTCCTCGTGATCTTGACTCATGCATCCTTGCCTTAGAATAAGGGCCGAGCTGGGGGTTTCATAGTCAAAGAGTCTTATGGTGATCAGAGACGTTGGGTTGCAGTCTTCTGCCGCTCGTGGGGTTGCCAATGTCTCATGTGATCCCTCTTGGCTGTGTTTTCCTACCAGTTCTCCTCTTTCTAGCTTTCTAGCTATGCTGCTATAGCTAATGCTGCCGGGGGTCTCATGCTACACTTGGCATCAGTGATTGTTTAATAAACACTGTGATCTTAATCAATAACTAATTACCTTTTCTGTTTTCCTCTCCGAGATGTGTTCCGGCAGTTCTGGCCCCACACATGATGTTCATCTGATGGAGCTCCACTGTGCATAATTCACATTTTATTCGACCATGACTCCATGACTGTAGTTTCGCTCTTAGATTTATCATCATACCTGGGCCACTTAATGTCGATGTGCATACTTCACATTCTATTCGAACTTTGACTCCATGACTTTAGTTCGCTCTTAGATTTTATCATCTACGCCGCCCAAGGAGGTTGGGTCCCCCTTTTTGAGTCTTGGTCCTCCCAAGGTTTCTTCCTAGAACTAGGGAGTTTTTCCTTGCCACTGTCGCCCTAGGCTTGCTCAATTTGGGATTGGACGTAGTTATTAGGAGATAATCTAAACTTGTAAAGTTGCTTTGAGACAATGCTCCATTGTAAAAAGCGCTATATAAATAAATCTGACTTGACTTGACTTACTCTGTTGGTCAGCCCTACCTTGTTGACTCACCTTTTCTATATAAAGAAGAGAGTAGCTCATCTTTTGTTGCACAGTTTGTGTTCGTCATCGTCAGTACTTCTTCTGTGGTCTCAGGATGCTGTTGGCTGGATATTTTCTGGTCGATTGGACTGTTCTCAGTCCAACAGTGACACGGAGGTGTTTTACGTACTCCAGCAGTCCTTCTATATCTGATCCACTAATATCAGCACGACACACACTACCGCCACCATGTGAGTGCCAGTGCAGTGCTGAGAATATTCACCTCCCAAATCATTCTTGCTCTGTGGGAATCTCTGCCCATTGAAGGACAGTGCAAAATGGGACTAAGTATGCCGAGATTCAAGGGTCCTCTGTGGAACGTCCCAACAATCATGTCACTGAGGTACTGGGGAGCCAAAGCATGGAGGCATTTAAAAACCAGTAAAAGAATCTTAAAATCAATTTTAAATGATACTGGTAACCAGTGTAGCCGGTTGAGGACCGGTGTGATGTGATCCCTCATTTTTTTTACCAGTCAGGATTCTTTCTGCAGCATTTTGCACCCCCTGTAGGTTGAAAATGGAGCTCTTTGGTGGGTCAGAAAGAAGATCCTTATTTAGCTGCAGAGAATTATGACACATCCAGGAGTTACTATCATCTAGACACCGAAGCAGGGTGTTGATAGATCAACGGGGGTCAGAAGCTAAATACATATACAATTGTGTGTCATCCGCATAATGATGAAAGGAAATATTATATTTGTTAATTATTCTGGCCAGTGGTAGCGTGTAAAGATTAAACGACATTGGTCCTAGAATGGAGCCTTGTGGCACTCCACATGACAGAGGGTGACGCTTGGATGAAGTTTCCGAGTGTAACATAGTATTCATGGCTACTCAAATAGGACTGGAACCAGTTTAGTGCTGAGCCAGTGAGACCGACCCAATAGTGTAGGCGAAAGAGCAAAATCTCATGGCTGCACTAAGGCTAATAGAACTAATATATATGTATTACCAGCATTTTGGTTAATTTTAAGATCATTTAAAACTTTAATTAGTGCTGTTTCTGTGCTGTGATGGGCCTTTAAGCGAGATTGAAAAGCTTCATGTATGTGGTTTGAATGGAGATGGTCACCTAGTGGAATAGATACCACCTTTTCAGTGATCTTACCCAGAAAAGGAATATTAGAAATTGGTCTGTAATTTCCAATAATGGATGGATTAAGACTGCTCTTCTTAAGAAGAGGCCTAATAACAGCAGTTTTAAAACTTGCAGAACTACAAAGTGCTCCTTTGCAAAGCAAGGGGGTGAATGCAACATTATGGCCAATTGGTGTATATTCCGCTGAACTGTTTGAAGAAGTGCCACAAACAAAAGATCTTAAAACCAGTGCCTGTTACAGAGAACAATACACCGCACGTTGTTGTTGCAACTCCAAGTCAATAGGTCACCCATATGACTCAGCCAAATTTGAAACAGAAGAGGCTGCCTGACCACAGCTCAGTTTTACCCTTTGTAAGACGTGTATGGCTTTTATCGTGTGTATTCTTGCTAACACTGCTTCTAGAGACAGTTTAGAACATGCTACATACTTTAGCAGTCCGTGAGCTTGAATGGGCTATTGCTTTGGGGCTTTCATCTGTTTTTGCTCCAAAAGGTGTCATCTGATGACAGTGCCATGATGAAAGTCATTGAATACAGTGACGTCTGTGGCGGTTACGTAGCTGTATGCCTGATTCTAAACGTTCTAATCAATTCCTTAGAATGGTTCTATACACATTTATCACTGTGCCTCTTGCTGTTTTCCCTCTTGGCAAGACAAGTTCTTTTCTAGTTTGACTCTCGCATTCACACTGCTGTGGAATAAAAATCTAAAGTTTATGTTAAATGGCAAAAAGTATGTAGACGTCCCCTAATAAATGATGTTATTTCAGCTACTCTCACTGCCAACAGGTTCATATGAAGCACCCCAGACAAGTAGCAATAGAGTGGGTTGTACCGAACACCTCAGTCACCCTCAGTTGTACCACAATTCGTTCTGACCCCGCAATCCGATTGGCTGAGAGACGTTCTAACCGTACCATTATTGTACAATTAGTATACAGACAACCTAGCCACGATGCGAGCCCTACAAAGCACGAGTAAAAGACTGCCGAAATGAAAGCTATACTTAGTTTATAAAATCTATTGGTTTTGAAAACGATTTACATTTGCAAGATTAAGCTGTTAATGACCATCCTGAGCCACAGGTTAGGATTTGGAAGCGCTGGAAAAGCGAAACTAAGTCACTACTTAAAACCAAATGTCCCGGGCTCTTGCTGGATTCACAGCTCGACTGAAGAGCAACGAGACTGAAGATCAGTTTTACTATCATCAACAATAATTAAATGAATCATCATCACTCACAACGATGTTGTTTGCTAGTGTTAAACTTGGCATCTTTATCATTAAACACCATTCCCCCATAAATGGTTCACATTGGTCATCTCTTTGAGTTACGCTGGTGTCCTTAAGCCGTCTTTTGCGGAGTCCTCCTTCTCTTATCTCCATGCTCTATTCTTTTCTTGTACTCTGTCTAAACAAAAATCGTACTACTCTTAGGGAGGAATCCATGTTCACGTCCCACCACAGTCTCATGACTTGACATCCTTCTTGGCATCCGAATTCTTCTCTTTCTGTGCTTATCTTTTTCTCCCTATTCTCTCTACCTCTCTTTTTAAGCTGCACAAGTGTCCTTGCAGTTCCTTTTAGTGCCTCCTTTTGCTCTCAACTCCATACTCTTTTCTTTTCTTGTCCTTTATCTCCTGTGCTTCATCTCTTTCCACTTGATAACAGTTCTGTTCATATCGAACTGCTGTATGAGAAATGCCATCTGAATGGAGACTTAAAGCTGGCGTTTTGTAACATCGGCTGGTAAATGGCACAGCACGGTACAGTTTGCAAATCGAGCAGCTCATTTCACCGTTGTTAAGTTCGAACCGGGGATATATTCTGAGCCAGTGAGCCTGAAATGTGTCTTTGGACTGCTGCGTCGCCATGTTCGGGTTACTGTTTCCTGTGTCGGGATGACTGCTTTTAGCGCCCACATCGCTAGCACTGCTGCTTGCGCTAATCCTCTCGGGCTCCGGTGTTTTTTGCTGAGCGGGGTCCACTTGAGATTATGTCGATTTACGTTTTAGAAAGCGGACCATGTTTACACGACTTCAAGTTCAAATAACTGAAACCTGTCTGTTTAAGTCAGCGAGAGGCGCTGAGCTCAGAGCGGCGGGAACTTCCCGCATTGTGAGACCTACATTTCGAATGGATTAAATTATGCGCCGATGCTCTAACTCTCCCGTTACATTCCTGACTGATAACTTTAACATTAGTAGCTTCATCTTCCAACTTTATAATCACCGATCAAGTATAACGGGATCCTGGACTTTCGTTATAACACCAGGATCCCACTCCGGTTTGCTTCAGCAGGTAGTGTAGTGTCCTAGTAACAGCCGGCCTTATAAATCAGACCCATTCTATTTGCTGAATGTAAATAAACTAAGTTAAAACTTAGCAATACATAGATGTGTGTTTATTGTCTGGATAATAAACAGTCCTTGTATATTATTGGTTACATATAATACTTATTATATAACACATTTCCACCTGCTCAGCAAGTCAGTTCATCACTTACTGCCCTTATCTTAACTGCACCAGAGACTTCTCAGATTAATTTGTAATGCCATTGTGTTCCACAATCCTGTTGTAAAATAGACTTTGATGAAAATTAAAGGCTGTCATAGCTGCATCTTCCTGGTTAGGGTTGCAGGAGCTCCATCGCCTGTCCCCGGAGAACACAGAGCACAGGCGTAAGCATGCCCTCGATGGGGCTCCAGTCCTTCGCAGTGATCTACAAAGTGATTGACATGTTTTTCGGGAGTCGTTTTTGATTGTTCACTGACTTTTGCCAATATAGTGTATTGCAGAGTGGACATGTTTTTCCCACTGAATAAGCTTTATTATAAAATATTGTTTTTCTTTGTGGTTTTTGAGGCTGTTTAGTGTCTCATTTTGGAAACTGCTGAATGTTGTTCTATTTCCACTTCATGTAGATTTTACAATATAAGCAGTCCGGGTACAGTTTGCATAAACCACAAATAATTTGTGATCATACATTTTCTCATTCTCATTGACATTTGGTAGCTTGCTTAGTAAGAACACGGTGTCTTGCTGTTCCTGAAAAAGTACTGCCAGTTTCTCCAGCTTGTATAAACTGCATCCAATTTCACCATGTTTATAACACCGATTCTGGTTCTCAAGACGTTAACTATTGTTATTTGTGGGCAACAGGTTTTGCCAAATTAAGCCAGCATGCCGGTTCCAACAGTTACTTTAAGATGGTTTGTAATGAATTAAGAATGATATGGTGTAGGTAAGTAATTATACAGTGCTAGAAAAGTACAGTATATTGTTATCCATCATATTTCTTTTTCTTAACACAACACACACCATAAACTCCAGACCAACACGCACTGCAACACTCTACCAGTGATATTACACACTCTTACACAAACACCCATGCCCTCGGTCAAAAGTATTTGCCACATTTCAAGCACTGTTATACATATTTATATATTTCTGCATAAATATGAGCTAAAACATCATCAGATTTTCACACAAGTCATAAAGTAGATAAAGAGAACCAAGTTTGACACAAATGAGACAAAAAAATATTATACTTGGTCATTTATTTATTGAGGGAAAATGATCCAATATTACATGTTAGTGAGTGGCAAAAGTATGTGACCCTCTAGGAGAGATAGTTGGGTGTTTTCAATCAATGGGATGCCAATCAGGTGTGAGTGGGCACCCTGTTTTATTTTATTTAAAAAAACAGGGATCTATCAAAGTCTGCTCTTCACACAACACACGTTTGTGGAAGTGTATCATGGTACGAACAAAGGAGATTTCTGAGGAGCTCAGAAAAAAGAGTTATTGATGCTCATCAGGCTGGAAAAGGTTACAAACCCATCTCTAAAGAGTTTGGACTCCACCAATCCACAGTCAGACAGATTGTGTACAAATGGAGGAAACTCAAGACCATTGTTACCCTCCCCAGGAGTGGCCGACCAACAAAGATCACTCCAAGAGCAAGGCGTTTAATAGTTGGCGAGGTCACAAAGGACCCCAGGGTAACTTCTAAGGAACTGAAGGACTCTCTCACATTGGCTAATGTTCATGAGTCCACCATCAGAAGAACACTGAACAACAATGGTGTGCATGGCAGGGCTGCAAAGGAGAAAGCCACTGCTCTCCAAAAAGAACATTGCTGCTTGTCTGCAGTTTGCTAAAGATCACGTGGACGAGCCAGAAGGCTATTGGAGGAATGTTTTGTGGACGGATGAGACCAAAATAGAACTTTTTTTAAAAGGTTTAAAAGAAAAGTGTTATGTTTGGAGAAAGGAAAACACTGCATTTCCAGCATAAGAACCTTATCCCATCTGTGAAACATGGTGGTGGTGAGTATCATAGTCATAGTTTGGGCCTGTTTTTTGCTGCATCTGGGCAGGACGGCTTGCCCATCATTGATGGAACAATGGAATTCTGAATGATATCAGAGAATTCTAAAGGAAAATGTCAGGATATCTGTCCATGAACTAAATCTCAAGAGAAGGTGGGTCATGCAGCAAGACAGCGACCCTAAGCACACAAGCTGTTTCTTACCACCAAGAACGGTTACAGAAGAATAAGTTTCATGTTTTGGAATGGCCAAGTCAAAGTCCTGACCTTAAATCCAATGGAAAATGTTGTGGAAGGATGAAAGCGAAGCGAGCAGCTAATGTGAGGAAACCCACCAACATCCCAGAGCTGAAAGCTGTGTTCTGTACGGAGGAATGGGTCATATACTTTTGGCATTCCCTAATATGTAATATTGGATAATTGCCCTAAATAAATAAATGACGATGTGTGATATTTTGTCTCATTTGTTTAACTGGGTTTTTTTTTTTTATCTACTTTTAAGACTTGTGTGAAAATTTTATGATGTTTTAGGTCATATGCAGAAATATAAAAAAAAAATTCTAAAGGGGTCACAAACTTTGACGCTCTACTGTAGGTCCTTCAGGAACTACAGGTTTAGCTCCATCCCTACATTCAGTTTCAAAACATGTGGATTGGAGTAAATAATGAAGTCTTGTTCATGGTTTATCCATTAATCATTTGATTAGTAAAGTTCTACATGCCAGGTGAGGTGTCTTGTCTGAAAAGATGTTAGTTATCTTTTGTGAACATGCATGCACATTCCTGCAGGACCTTTTTCCCCCACCTATAATGCAACTAATCGTAAGTGTATGATTTTCATGTTTCCTGTGTTGCCTAGGTGATGGAGGGACACACCAGCTACATAAATCATGTAGTATTTGAGCCCACGGAAGGAAAGCAAATTGCATCGGTCGGTGACGATCACACTTGTAGGTCAGTCAAACCCTGTGCATGAGTGTGTGTTTCTTATTGTGTTCTGTTCTCTGTTAATGGCCCAGAAAGTTTTGAGCACATTTACCAATGCGAAACCTGAGCCTAAGCACAACACGGCTGCTCTGTGTAAGTGCGAACCCTCGTTTCCTTCAGTAATTGGTTAAACGTGGAAATCCAATCAGCAGGCGGAAATCTTTTTTGCTCTCCTTGGTGATGTTTATGAAGCACCTAGAATTATTCACGTCCCTGAGGTGAAGTGTAGTTTCCTGTCAGCCCAAGGTCACTTAACCGAGCACTCCTGGAGGGTCAGGGTTTCCCTTTTACGTCAGAGACGTGTAATCGACACACCTGGATGTTTCAGTGAACTTATCTGCCCCTGTTCCTAAGCCATAAACCAGGAACTCACAGCCTCGAGGTGGATGGGAACTAGGAGAGAGTTCTAGTATAGAAAGGTGTTCACAGTTGGCATTCATAGTGCACTTTTGCACAGTGGGTGCACCTGGTGTGATGCAGGTCATTGCATTCTGCGTCAGCATTCAGCCCCTGCTGTACTTTTGTAGACTTGGATTACTTTTGTCTTGTGCATGGAAACCATAACTGGTTGGATGATGTCCCTTCTCCAGTGACAAATGTTTTTTAATATTGTAGTCAGGACCAGGTTTAGTCGGCACTAGTGCATCTTATATATGCTCGTCATTCCCTGCTGAATACTATGGAGAGGTATTGAGATTTGTTTGATCTATGCCAGCAAAAAACTGGTTGGTTTCAGTTTGTAGTTCGTGAGCTACATGCATTTGGTTTAATTGATAAGTGTGTGGGCTCTCGGCACTGAATCGGCTTGGTCTGCCGTGTGCACTCCTACTTCAGTTTTGTTATCCTGCTCATCAGGATACCTGTCTCCTCCACTTTAAGTCCAGTTCAACTGCTGCTTGTCATGTGTCTAGACGCCCTGCTTTCTCACTGTGCAAGCAGCACCATAGTACTACGCTAATGTTTTGCTGCACTCGTCACCCTGGGTTCTTGGAGACCCACATTCATTCTGTGGCCGGTCTGTGGATGTTGGTGGACGTTCAAATGCAAGGGTGGGAAGAAAGAGGGAAACATTGGTCTTTATCACAGTCGGGGGGTTACAGTTCTACAATGAGTAGTTTGAAGGTCATGGGCTTCACCTCATTTATCGGATGCATATTTTGATGGGGCATTCGCCGACAAAATTAGCACTCGCTACAATGTGTGTCAGCAACTTCTGGAATTGGAATTTTGGGAAAGAGCTGCATTTTTATGCCACACAAGTCCTAAATGAATTGTGATCGTGTGAGAAATTAGACAGGCCAGAGGAGGCCTGTTCGAGGAAACGTCCACATAACCTTCTCAGCCTTTTCTTTCCTGTCAGGCCAGAGAAAACAGAGCACTGCTCCATATGCAGAAGGATATCAGTTTTGTCATGTCAAGAAAATACAGGACGTAGGAGGAAGCTCATAAAACAGAATGAAGGAAAGAGAGCTGCTTTTCAAGTCGGCCCACATAACCTGCACTTCTGATACAAGTGGGATTGGGCTGTCTCAGTCACCGCATTGTGACTGACCTCACACACAGGCGTCCTGTTGCCTTGGCAGGGTGTACAGTACTCCGTTTTTTGCTGTTCCCTCTGGAGTGACCTTGCCAGTTTAATGTTTAGCAAAGTCCACTTTCTCTTTCAGTGGTACATTGATATTCACTGTTGTTACTGAACATGTTATGGTACACTGCCTGGCCAATAAAAGGTCGCCACCTGGATTGAACTAAGCAAATAGGTAAGAGCCTCCCATGGGATCATTACTGCATGGGTGATTATGTTTCAGCTGGCTACAAGTTATTTAACCCTAACTGATGCAGAGAGGAGCTTCTCATTTGGTAAACAACCATGTCAAAAGATGTTCATCTGTTTCAGAAGGGTCAAATTATTGGCACACATCAAGTCAAGTCAGATCTGTTTCTATAGCGCTTTTTACAATGGAGCATTGCCTCAAAGCAGCTTTAAAATTTTAGATTATCTCCTAATATCTATGTCCAATCCCAAATTGAGCAAGCCTAGGGCGACAGTGGCAAGGAAAAACTCCCTGAGTGTTATGAGGAAGAAACCTTGGGAGGACCAAGACTCAAAAAGGGACCCGACCTCCTTGGGCGGCGTAGATGATAAATGTAAGAAGCAGAGAAAACATCTAAGGACGTTGCTGAAATGATTAAAATCGGGTTAAGAACTGTCCAACGCGTTATTAATATCTGGAAGGACAGCGGGGAAACATCATCTTCGAGGAAGGAATGTGGTCGGAAAAAATCTTGAATGATGGTGATCGGCGATCACTTAAACGTTAGTGAAATCAAATCGTAGAAAAACAACAGCAGAACTCGGGGATAAGTTTAATAGTGAGAGTAAGAGCATTTCCACTCGCACAATGCAAAGGAAACTTAAGGGATTGGGACTTACCAGCTAAGTAGCCTTAAGAAAACCACTAGTCAGTGAGGCTAACCGGCAAAAACGGCTTCAACTTGCTAGGGAGCATAAAGATTGGACTCTGGAGCAATGGAAGAAAGTCATGTGGTCTGATGAGTCCAGATTTACCTTCTTATCAGGGTGTTCTGGGGGTCACTAGTTGGTCAGGTCTAGCTTCAGCAACACTATGTTCCCAAAGAATGAGGTCAGCTGATACCTGCATATATTGAACCAGGTTATTCCATCAATGGATTTTTCTTCCCTGATGGCACGGGCATATTCCAAGATGACTATGCCAGGATTCATAGGGCTCAAATTGTGAAAGAGTGGCTCAGGGAGCATGTGACATCATTTTCACCCACGGATTGGTCACCACAGAGTTCAGACCTGAACCCCATTGAGAATCCTTGGGATGTGCTGGAGAAGACTTTATGCAGGGGTCCAAATCTCCCATCATCCATAAAAGATCTTTGGGAAAAATGTATCTCTGGACAGAAATAAATTCTGTGACGCTGCAGAAGCTTGTGGAAACGATGCTACAGCGAATGCGTGCCGGAACCAAAGCTAAAGGCAGTCCAACCAAATATTAAAGTGTGTGACCTGTTTTTTGGCCAGGCAGCGTACATGTACGTCTCCTGCGTTTGAATGGATGATTGTGTGTTTTGGATTATTTCTCAGTGCCATCTACAGACTAAGAATGGAAGTGCAGGACATTGATGTTGACACAGTTCATTAGTAAAGAGGAATGAACGCCTGTTGTAACTGCGTATTCACTGGTGTCGTGATGTTTTCCTTTTATCATTTAATGTGCATCGAATACATACACAACTTTACAATATACTTTAACATTTTTTAAGCATTTACAGAGCTTTACATCAGCCCTCAGGGGTACACAATGTGTAGATTTATTTGGCAAGAATTTACTACACTTTTCCATGATACTTATGACCGTCGTTCACAACGGCACATATAACATATGAGTTATAATCAGTCATTTTCTACTGATTCAGTATGGTTCAGGAAAAAGTGGTGTTATGTAACATGATGCCAGAATGGCATGACGTCTTCATATGCTTGAATGGTCTTCATATTAGACAATAAGTTTACATCTTACTCTGAATCTACCATCGGCTGTCAGATCACACCTGGTGTGGGGGACCTAAAGGGTGTGCAACTTCAGTGTTCCACTTAATGGTGATGGTCTTAAACAGTTGCAGTAGCTGTAAGATGTTTCCCTGGTAGTTTGTGTTTACTTTGGTGAGACCAAATACTAATCTTTCAAGAAACGAAACAAGATTGAAGATCATTTTGAACACCCAGCCTTGTGTTAGCTTGTTTTAGATCAAACGCTTCAATATTTTCATTTAGCAGTTTTAGTATGTAAAGTATGTGTGTAAAGTATATATTAAAAAGGATATGTTAATGTCTTAATACAGGGGTTCCCAAACTTTTGTCACGCACCCATTTGTATATAAAAATATTTTCAAATAAATGGTAAATACATATAGTTGTCTGGCAGTTTGTTTTACCCACACCTTATATATTTGACTGCAAATTTAATGTTTAAAGTAATTCATTCAATAATCTAGTCTTGAGTCCAGTAATGTGTGTAGCTTCATCAACTCTTACACGTCTTATGGGTTACTAGACTATCAAAACCTTGCTAGATTTTTCAGAACTGAGCCAAATTTCAACAACAAAAAGACCTTTCTTGTAGTTCATACAGCTGACCCTCCACATCTGTCGGTCCTGCGTCCATGGATTGAACGAAACCCAGACAAAAAATGCTCCAGAAAGATCAGATAAGCAAAACTAGCATTAGCTGCATGCTGAATGTTACTTGTATGCTTCCTTCCCAGACTTGGTCATGCCCCTTTTGTGTTCCTCGGTGAGGTATGTGCCGTGTTGGTGTTGTCAATGCACTTGCGTGTCTTTAGTTGATAGGATTGAATCAGGTGGATTTTTTTTTGTGCCCCCACCTATATTCCCCCCATCAGGTTCACCATCGGTTCATCAGTGGTTGTGACTGGTGGTTTCTGGTGTTTCATGCAACTGATATCTCCCACTTGGCGAGGCATTGAAGGAATGGGTTGTATCCAGTGTTTGTGTGTCGTGGTTTGAAACCTCACTCATTTGTTGGAGTAGAGGGTTTGCTCAGGACAGGAAAACCCAAGAGTGCACAGCGTTGTGCAAGGTTTGATCTTCACAGACTCAGCGGTTTCACATTTCTCATTGATGTTTTGCAGTTCGAAGTTAAAGGTAAAGTTCTGTCTTTCTATCTTTAATGATGCATTTGCACTACTTGACAGGAAGGTTGTACAAAAACACACAGCTGGAATGTCCACCATGCATCATTTCCAGTCAAGGTTAAGAGTTCCTACAGCGCAAAACATCCCGACATCATCACTGACCCCATGCTGTGGGGACAATGTTCTTTTGATCATAAGCCTCACCTTTCTTACGCCAGACAAACCGCAGACCCGTATGGCCAAACCATTCCAATTCTGTTTCGTCACGCCGTAGAACAGCGTCTCAGAGCAGTTGCTATCCAAAGTTCCTTTTTGGCACATTCCAGTCTCGTTTTCTTGTGCTTCTTGGGCAGGAGTCTGGCCATGAAGTACCTGGATGTTAAGTGATCCTCTTATGGTTGACACCGACACATTTGTCCTAGCCTTCATCAGATCAGTTTGTATGTCTTTTGCAGCAACACAAGCAGTTTTTCTTCATTGTACTGATGAGATGGCTACAGCTGCTTTGCTGTGACTTTGAGCGTGCCTACAGTGCTCCCAGTGGGATCTTTAGGAATAATCAAGATCTGGGGTATCATCCTACACCCATTGCCCTTTTGGTGCAATGAAATTCTTATGAAATGGGACTATTTATGACAGCTCTTAAGACTTTGCCGTGGTTGCTTGAACACCTTCGTGGGTGGTGTTATAGAACCTTTTTTGAGGAGAAACAGCCTTCTAGAGTTGGGTATCGAAACCTAGTTCAGATTTGGAACTAGTTCCAAAAAACAGATAGAGAATTTGGATTCACTTATCGGTTCCTACTAATGCATTTAAGGCTTCAAATACAGAGCTGTGATTAGTGCAAAAATACGTCGGTAAGGAGGCACCTATCTGCCATGGTCATGGAATCACCTACACCGTGATATAGCTTTTGTTTTGATATGCTGAGCATTAGCAGAAGATACATGCTCAAAAGCAGTCAAAAGTTTGGCTCCACTTTGAGAGAACATGAAATGGCTAAACGCAGTATGTGTGGAAAGAACTATGGGGGGATATCGTAAAGGTTTTCACGATGCATGGGTCATGGTACGATTTTTTTTTTTTTTTTTTTTTTAGCGCAGTCCTACATCTCAGTCAACATGATATACAGCTTCAGTGGTGTACTGTTTTCGACCAGCTGCAGTCTCCTAACCCAAGCACTGCATTAGCTGGGAGAGTCTAAAACGCTTAACGTGAGCAGAGCTTGCGTGTCCCATTTATACCTAACAAGGAATAAGCCTAACTTTGCTTACTCTACTGAAACAATGACCAGGAAACACCAAACTTAACTACTGGTTAGAAGTACTCTCTGCTGATGAAGTGACGAACCTGTGATTCAAAGGAAAGTAATCATTTTTACATTAAGCTGCTTCTTCCCATTTAAACCCATTAGGCTGTAAGTAAAAAGCTTAATGTAAAAGTGATTACTTTCCTTTTGGTTCACAGGTCCATCATTGCAGCAGTAGAGAGTGTTTATTACCGGTTGTGATTGAGAGAGGTTTGGTGTCCCTAGCTAATTGGTTTAGTCCATGAAGCCACTTTAAGCTTCGTTCATGTTGGGCGTTTTAGACTTTGTACCTCAACTTTTGGGAAATTTTTTTTTCTTCTTCCCCCACCATTTTGGAATCATAACTTGTACTCGATAAGATTTGGAATCGATACGCAACCCTAACATCCACCATGTGTCACAGTAAGTTATGCCGCCATCTTTGTACTGATTCTACTTGACTTGTCTTTGCAGATTTTTTATTATGAGTTGAAAGCAACAACTTGTGCAACCCTTTACTGTCTGTTTGACGGACAGGATATTATTTTGCCTAAAAGCATGGACATACCCAGGATTTAAGACTAATATTAGATAAAGCCTTCTTGATGACCTCATCAGTCAGCTCAGAAATTTCGGAAATTGCCAGAATGTCCTTTGCAGGAGCTTTATCCCATTCGGGGAACTTGTGGCTTTGTTCGACTCGGGCTGCTCTGATGTGGCAAACTGTGGATCTTACTGTCATGGTCCTACTCTTCTTCGTCCAAGTGATTTATTACATCCGCACACGTGGCCAGACGGTCTTTGTGGCTTTGTGAAAGAGCAAGGAATCCTGTTTTCTTAGTAATGGAAGGCACTGGCAGTTTCAGTTGTCTTTTGGAGACAGGTCACGCTGCCAAAACTAGAGTATTTATGACATGCCAGAGGTACATGCTCCTGTTGGAGAACACTCATCTTCATAATGACCTCATAGACTTTCATGTTTTTTGTTTGTTTGTCACTGGGTCCTCGGTAGCCAAAGAACGAAGCATTTCCTCTGCAATGCACATCATCTCGTACTTGTGAAGACTTTCCATTGACATGAATAACAATGAAGGATTACTGCAGATAATTAATGCTGAACCTTAACCTCCATAACCTAAAGCAAGTCTTTTGCTTTTTCAAGTATTAGTTTCCATTTTTGTAAGAAAACAAGCAGTTAAAGAAGCGAGGATTGGAAAAACGGTCCTCACAAGTCAAAATTCCAGGTTATCCTATCATTGTAAGGACATTTGGCCCGCACAAGTACAGCAAGACCAGGAACACACACACTCAAGCGAGTTGGTGATCAGTTACATTTTTCCCCACAAACATTTTAGTGCAGTCGTATCTACTTTAGTGTAAGAAGGTCCCTCAGGTGGCAGATCTTCTGAATATTTTCATGCCTCTGACACATTTGAGTCTGTACTTGGGTGCTTTAGAGTATAGTTTTGTTTGATCTGACTGTTTCTAATGTAGTGCATTTCCCTTTTAGCCTCTGCTTCATTTGTTTTTGCATTAGGATACCTCGTCTGCGTGTGCATGTCTGAATGTAAAATAATAAAGATTATTAATGATTGCAAAGAGGAAGGAAAAATGGCTCCTGCTTGTATTTTCCACCGTCTGACATTTCGTTACTAAAGGGGGGACTACTTGTTAAAACAACATCTGGAAAACTGATAAAAGCCACTGTCATCTAGGAATACAAAGTAGAGAGCTACATGCGCTGCTAGGAAAGTTTGTCTGGTACAGGTGTGGAGGACGAATCATCCACTGGGCGGTGTTGCGTACACAAACTTTATTCGGTTGGAAGAGTCTTCGGAAGAAATCTTTCCTCTGGCCTTCTAAGCAAGTGATGTGGTCTGGTAACACACAGGTTGAACTTCTTGGTTACAATCACCAGTTAACCCCCAGTCAGTAAATCAACTAAAAGAAGTATATTACATGACAAACATCCCACACATACCCCGTGATCTATACCAAGAAATGAAGGTTTAAGAAGGCATTCACAATCACCATTGCCTTTTTACTTTCTGTACAATCAAGTTTGTATTTTGTGAATGAATTGGGTGTTGGCTTGTGCACGGCAAGGATTTGTCTGGGGCATTTGCTGTTGAGGGGCGTTTGGCTGTGGGGAGGTATTGACGGTTGGAGTGAATTTGGCTGTGTTGAGGTTTTTTAAGGAAGAGTAGATGTTGCAGTACAGTGTTCTGACTCATTGTCTGCTGATTTATCAATGTGATGTGACTCAGATCGTACAACGTAACTTGTATTTCAGCTATTTATATATTTTTAGTGAGCTATGTGGAGTGAATAGCCAGCTAGATAGATGGGTAGGTAGATGGGTCCTTGATATTTATAGCGCTCCACTTTTTATAGATTGGAATGCCTTTATTTTGGTAAAAACTTACCAATGTGTTCTGTATCCAAGAAAGATGTAATAAGCTTGAAACAACAGTATTGAAAAGTTTGAAAAGTTTTAGAGCCATGAAAGAGTAAGTTTTGTCATAAGTAGGGAAGCATAATCTTGCAAGTTTTTTTAATTGTTGGTTATATTTATATTTCAGCCACCCCTCATAATACTGGCCTTACAGATTTTACAGCAGGCATTTTGCTACTGCTCATCTCAAGTGAGAAATAATCCCGCTGCTGGCTTCGGTTAACTTAATATAGTGGCGCGCATCTGAGTCAGGAATTGCTTCATGGTATCGGTGCTCTGTTGCCATGCTGGTACTGTGTGCAAGTGCCAGTGTCAGGGCAACACTGAGAGAACATTAAATCACTTTATTAATCTGAGAAGGAAAGTCAGGTGATTACAGCAGCTTAGATATGGGAAGTGAAAACGAGTATTAAGTAATGTTCATACAGGTTTGGGTGGCACAGTGGCTCGGCTGCCAGAATGTCCTGGGTTCAGTACCAGGGTGGAGCGGCCTGGGTCCTTTCTCTGTGGAGTCTGCATGTCCTCCTCGTGTCTGCGTAGGTTTACTCCGAGTGCTCTGGAGACAAGATGGCCGGACATTCTCCTTAAGGATCTTTTGGTGTTAACTTGTACTTCACTTGTCAGGCAGGTCCTATATAAGTGATGTCCTGATTGAGAACAGGTGTGGCAATAATCAGGCCTGGGTGTGGCCAGAGACAGTGAACTCAGGTGTGATAACCCATAGTTATGTTATGTTTAACAAGTGGGCAATCACTTTTTCACACAGGGCCATGTAGGTTTGGTTTTTTCCCCCTTAATAATAAACACCTTCATTTAAAAACTGCATTTTGTGTTTACTAGTGTTTTTGACTAATATTTAAACTGGTTTGATGTTCCAAAGAACTTAAGTGTGACAAACATGCTAAAAAATAGGAAATCAGGAAGGGGGCAAACAGTTTTTCACACAACTGTATATATGACTTGATGTATATAGTATTATGTAACCTTGTGTACAGATGTAACCTTTTGTCTGTTGCTGAAATGGCCAGTGATGCTGATAGTGACCAAACTAACCAAATAAACGAACAGGTGCATAAATAGATGAAAGTAAAATGTAATATGCATACTATGAGCAAACTATGATGGAACAAAAATAAAGTGGAGGTAAACTATACATGAGTATGATTAACTGTCATCATAAATTCTCACTAAATGAAAGTGCCATGTGTGGCATATTAGATGTGCAATGTATGGCAATGTAGGTAAGTGGCAGAACTTAATGATGCAGATCGGTAGATATTAGTCCATCTGGTGCGATGTGAGCCTCTCCTGTTAGTGGCTCGGTAAATTCCTGAATCACACAGTTGAAAGAAAAGAATGCACCACTAGGTATTGAGGCAGACCAGGTGAATACTAAAAGTGGCGGTCTTTGTGCTTTTAAATCAAAATTCCGTTCTCATTGCTTTTGAGACCTGGGGATGGTTAGTAAATGTATGCTGCAACCAATGGCTCTGAAAATTCATTATAAGTTTTTTTTCACTCTTCTTGATCTGACCTTTGCTTTGCAAAACGATATCTGATCCATATTGAACAAGTAAAGTCTGTAAAAGTAGCATTGTATGTTTATGTTGAACACTAGCATATTAAAGTCCTCACTACTGGTAATTATGATCAGTCATGTGGAAAACTGCCGTCCGCGTTTAATAGATTCTAGCAGAATGTCCAAACTGCCCAAATGTGTAGTTAACTTTTATTAATCTAATTCCAAAGCTCAAGATTTTGTAATTGGATGTACAAAAATGCCCTTATGACTGAAATGCGGATGCTTGCAGTTTTGTACCAAAATCCTTCTGTGAAGAGTATAAGCTGTAGGCCCAACACCCCACTCCTGTGGTGTTTGAGTGTGATGAACATCCAGCACTTACGGATGTATTGTTTGGACATACTGCTGTTGTAATGTACATTCACACACTTGATGCACAATTACAAGAAGTATGTAGAAATATACAGTGGTACTTGAAAGTTTGTGAACCCTTCATCCATCATATTTCATATTTGAATCCATCATATTTCTTTTTCTTAACACAACACACACCATAAACTCCAGACCAACACGCACTGCAACACTCTACCAGTGATATTACACACTCTTACACAAACACCCATGCCCTCGGTCAAAAGTATTTGCCACATTTCAAGCACTGTTATACATATTTATATATATTTCTGCATAAATATGAGCTAAAACATCATCAGATTTTCACACACAGGTCCTAAAAGTAGATAAAGAGAACCCAGTTACACAAATGAGACAAAAATATCATACTTGGTCATTTATTTATTGAGGAAAATGATCCAATATTACATATCAGTGAGTGGCAAAAGTATGTGAACCCCTCTAGGATTAGCAGTTCATTTGAAGGTGAAATTAGAGTCAGGTGTTTTCAATCAAGGGATGCCAATCAGGTGTGAGTGGGCACCCTGTTTTATTTAAAGAACAGGGATCTATCAAAGTCTGCTCTTCATAACACATGTTTGTGGAAGTGTATCATGGCATGAACAAAGGAGATTTCTGAGGAGCTCAGAAAAAGAGGTGTTGATGCTCATCAGGCTGGAAAAGGTTATAAAACCATCTCTAAAGTGTTTGGACTCCACCAATCCACAGTCAGACAGATTGTGTACAAATGGAGGAAGTTCCAGACCATTGTTACCCTCCCCAGGAGTGGTCGACCAACAAAGATCACTCCAAGAGCAAGGTGTGTAATAGTTGGTGAGGTCACAAAGGACCACAGGGTAACTTCTAAGCAACTGATGGCCTCTCTCACATTGGATAATGTTAATGTTCATGAGTCCACCATCAGAAGAACACTGAACAACAATGGTGTGCCTGGCAGGGCTGCAAGGAGAAAGCCACTGCTCTCCAAAAAGAACATTGCTGCTCGTCTGCAGTTTGCTAAAGATCACGTGGACAAGTCAGAAGGCCATTGGAAGAATGTTTTGTGGACGGATGAGACCAAAATAGAACTTTTTGGTTTAAAAGAAAAGTGTTATGTTTGGAGAAAGGAAAAACACTGCATTCCAGCATAAGAACCTTATCCCATTTGTGAAACATGGTGGTGGTAGGATCATGGTTTTGGGCTGTTTTGCTGCATCTGGGCAGGACGGCTTGCCATCATTGATGGAACAATGAATTCTGAATGATATCAGAGAATTCCAAAGGAAAATGTCAGGACATCTGTCCATGAACTGAATCCCAAGAGAAGGTGGGTCATACAGCAAGACAACGCCCCTAAGCCACACAAGCCGTTCTACCAAAGAATGGTTACAGAAGAATGAAGTTCATGTTTTGGAATGGCCAAGTCAAAGTCCTGACCTTAATCCAATGGAAATGTTGTGGAAGGACCTGAAATGAGCAGCTAATGTGAGGAAACCCACCAACATCCCAGAGCTGAAGCTGTTCTGTACGGAGGAATGGGCTAAAATTCCTCCAAGCCGGTGTGCAGGACTGATCAACAGCTACAGGAAACGTTTAGCTGCAGTTATTGCTGCACAGGGGGGTCACACCAGATACTGAAAGCAGAGGCTCACATACTTTTGCCACTCACTAATATGTAATATTGGATCATTTCCCTCAATAAATAAATGACCAAGTATAATATTTGTGTCTCATTTGTGTAACTGGGTTCTTTTTATCTACTTTTAGGACTTGTGTGAAAATCTGATGATGTTTTAGGTCATATTTATGCAGAAATATAGAAAATTCTAAAGGGTTCACAAACTTTCAAGCACCACTGTATCTGTAAAAAGGCTTTCTGTTACCTCTGTACTAACTATATACCAACTACAGAACAAATAGCATTCTAATAAATTAGGATCTGAGCATTTGTAAACAGTGATTTTTTTAAAAATTTATTTATTTATTTATTTATTTTATTTGATTTTTGTCTTCCAGGGTTTGGGACCTAGACGGTAATGAAACCATGTCATTTCACCTGTGGTCTCCAGGTGTGACTGTGTGCTGGCACCCAGAGGAGGTTTTTAAGGTGAGTTACAGTACCAGAAGTGGCATCACTTTAGCCGGATCAAATTAACCTTAATTGGCTGTTGTGTTTTGTGTTCTATTTTGAGCTGCGTTATAACAAAACTACCAGTGATTCTCACTCTCTTGATCTCCAGCTGATGGTGGCTGAGAAAAAGGGCACCATACGCTTCTATGACCTTGTCACCCAACAGGCCATTCTGTCTCTGGACAGTGGACAGATGCCACTCATGTCTGCTGACTGGTGCCTCAAGAACACCATTAAGGTGGGCGCTGTAGTTGGCAGCGACTGGGTGATCTGGGACATTACCAGGTCTAGGTGAGAGCACTTTTTGTTTTTTCTTTTCTGGTTCAAAATGTCTAGGACTTGGTGGTTGGAGTCGTTAACGTTAGGTTAGATAAAAGTCGAGTTAATCCTGTGATCATGTATTTCCAATCATATCCATTTGCTTTATGAATAGTTATCCTCAAGAGAAGAGGCCAGTCCATTTTGATAAGGCACGACTGTTCAGGTAAATGTGGATTTTTTTTTTTTAGGTTTAGTGACATGATCAGTAAAAGCCTTGAAATGATTATGATTGTCTTTCATGTTCTTTCTTCATAGGTGGTCAAGAGCAAACGAAAATCTTTTTGCTACCACAGGCTGCCCTGGAAAACTCAGCAGTCAGTTGTTGGTGCATCACCTCAGTCACCCTCAGGTACTCGCTTCAACTTGTATTAGTCGAGCTGCGCGACTCATTTTACCCGAAACTCGATTCATGATCCATGCTTCAGTACACATCGACTCAGTGATTCAGATTCACAGTAGCCTCGCTCAGAGCAGATTTCCACTGTGTTTGTGGTTTTTCTTTATTTGTACATCTACAGTACTGCATTCGTAGTGCAAATAAGTCTCCATGGGTCCTAAAAAGGTTAGTTTATACGAACCGACCGAGAGCAAAACAGGAATTGAATGCTCCGGAACACAGGCTGCAGTTAGCTTAGCAGCTATGCTAGCGCCCAGAGTTCACCAATAGAGTAAGTGTTTAGCTTTTACTTTTCAATGTCCGTCCGTGACTCACTAAACGACATGAGATTTTTCAACGCTTTCTTATAAAATAAGCGTTGTGTTAATGACTTTGGCCATCTGTAGGTTAATGTAAGTGTTTTAAACATTAACTTGCTCATCATGAGGCCGAATCTCCATCTACAGGCGCCATAATGTAACTGCAATCATGTAAGGTAGACCGGAAAATGCGAATACGAAGCCAACTTCAGCCTCGTCTGCATACAAAAACTCCTCGGTTTATGATGCGTTTACCTTAGATGGATTTGTTGAACATATGCCCATCATAAATCAGGAGCTCCTGTACAGTGCAGCTCCATTAATGCTGATAATGCCTCATACAGGGGGATTTTCTTGGGGTCTGGAACCCATTCATTCAGTTTGTTATTTCGGAAAAATTTGCTCAAAGTATGAAATTAATACCATTAATAAAATACACTGCTTACAAGTTAATTTCATTTAAGACCAGCCCATGTAAGACCTACCAGTCTGTCCAAATGTTGGCTTCCTCCAGTCCTCATTGCTTGATAGGTTTACCTATACATATTTTCAATATTCCCTGCCTCATGTCTCATTGTATGTGATGTCATTCCAGCCTGTGATGATTGGCTCATCTCCCATGGGGTCAAGCCTAAGCTGGCATAGATCCCTCCCACTGTGTGTGATTGGCGGAGACAGAAAACTTGCCTTCTGGATGACCGAGATGTGAGCCGGCTTCAAGTATTGTAGTCTTTCCATGTCATCTAAAGTTTGCATCTGTTTTTGTTCCTGAGGAGTTTAATAAAGCACAGTTTTCTTAGATGCCTTTCTGCAGTACCTAATCAGCATGTGTGGTTCTTTTATCCATTCCCTGAATCAAAACCTACAGATGTTACTTAATTGCCGGCGTGTTTCTCTTTTCTGCAAAGTGTCCTGTATGTGTTGCGATCGTTCCTGGTACATGGTCTTGAAGAAGAGGAACTCGGCGTGTTTTATCACCAGGTGCTCATGTTTACACAGGCACATGGAACCTATAATTGCAGACCAAGCACCAACCTAAATGCTTTCAGGAGGAACACATAAATCTAAAGTCATTCTGAAATGGTAACTAATAGTTGCAATGAAAACACTGAGTTTGTGGAGGGAAAGTTATTTTTCCTTCAACTACAGTGATTTGGTTTTGACCTACTTGGGTTAGATAACTCAGATGGAATATGTTGCCCATAAAGACTGAAGACAGGATACAATAAAAAAGTAATGCATATAAAAGAAAAATATACTTTCCTTACCATGTTTTGAGTGATTGTTGAAACCCTAGCTTATTTCATATGGGAATATTCACCCTGGCAAAAATGATGGAATCACCACACTTGGAGGATGCTCATCCAACTTTCTTTTTTTTTGTCTTTGTATCAAAAAAAAAAAATTGCAGACGCCAAACACTTTTTTTGGTTTTGTGAAGCATACCTCAAACGAGTAAAATTATTTTCAGTAATTGCATATTTTTTCTGACGGATTAGAATTACGCGCACTTGGTAGCCTAGTGGTTAAGGTACTGGACTATGAACCAGAAGGACCAGGGTTCAAATCCCCCCTCTGCCAAGCTGCCACTGTTGGGTCCTTGAGCAAGGCCCTTAACCCACAATGAATTGGATTGTAAGACTGTACCAATTGTAAGTCGCTCTGGATAAGGGCGTCTGCTAAATGCTGTAAGTGTACTCTTGCCCTCTTCCGGCTGACTGCCACCATGCCATGCCACCAAGGCTTTCCTGCCAAGGATCCTACAGTTACTCTGTGTACCGGATTAAATGATGCCGATATGCATATCTTTGTGTTATTCTAGGCAATAGCTTTTATATTCTGTTTTTTATTCAGAATATTTCATTTTAATTAGATAACTTGGTTATTTCTTACATATAACATCCAAGCCGCCCAAGGAGGATGGGTTCCGAGTCTTGGTCCCCTCCCAAGGTTCTTCCTTATAACGTTTTCACTGTCTCCCTAGTCTTACTCAATTTGGGATTGGCCTTATACTTTAGAAGACAATCTAAAATTGTAAAGCTGCTTTGAGACGGTGCTCCATTGTAAAAGGCGCTGTAGACGTAAAGCTGACTTGGCTTGACTTGATTGCTTTGCTGCTCCTTCTTGGGCTTTTCTGATGGCTTGAATTCTTTCATGGCATGGAATTCACTAATGTAGAATAGTATTCTATGTCATGCTGTCTCCAACTTTATCAAATAGCAGTTGATGGATTAGGTTAAGTAGGAAAGAGTCTCGTCGTGGACCAATTATTTAATTTATTTATTATTATTTCCACTATAATTTTTCAATCAGTTTGTGATCTGGACTAATATAGAACATTCTAAAGGGTTCCCAAACTTTCAAGCACCACTGTGTTTTTGCGTCTGTTCTATCTGCAGATATCTTACAGTCCTGTCACAAACCTTGACTCCTGTTTCTGATCGTTTGTTTTGTATTTGTTTTGTTGTACATTTTCTATTTTCGAAGCACACAGGTTTGCATTTGTTATCTTGGCGGTTTGATGTCATCTCTGCTCTGCCTGGTTTTCTTTCAGAAGCTTCTCATTTTGTTTATTCTTGCACAGCTGACTGGGAACAACCATTTTTTGCCACACTGTGTGCTGGATTTCCTTGTTTTGTTTTGCAAGGTAATTACATCATTTTTCCTTAATCTGTAAAAAATACAGCGTTAAATAAAGTCATTTGTTTCACAAAATCGTGTAGCCTATTAGGAATATTCAGCCATTGGATAAGAATTCTCTGGTGTCATATCATTGAGTTATTTGCTGAAAGCCAGGTGAACATCCTCTGGTGAGAAGGTTTGCCAGGGGCAGTACTTAAACCGTAACTGTATGTTTGTATGTATCAAAGGTCCACGCTATATTTCCATGTTCCTGTAGTGCTGTTTTTGTATTGGGCTCCCTTAATACATAAATTTATGTGGGGTTGCTGTATGACTGAGTTACAGAGGGAGGGTGAAGGGGCGGGGAGGACACGGCTCTCTATGTTTCTTGGAGCGCAGGAGCAAAACCACCATCCACAATCATAACATGATATTGCTCTCCAGGTCCTCTGGCTTTGTTTAAACAAGTCCAATGTGGTGTAAAGAGAGCGCTGGAACATCTACATGTGAGAAGCCGACGTCAGTCGCTACCACATTTCTCCATACACACACGCAGTTGCTCTCACGCTCTCGCACACATACCCGGGACGTTCTTCCAAAGGGCATAATAACGTACTGAGTGCCTGAAGAGCCAGGAACCAGTGTTCTCACAGAAACGTGAGAGCCTGTGCTTCCTGCTGTGATCAAGGCTGAAGCTGAAGATTATTTTAACCAAAGGGTGCCATCTAGCGGCAGCTCACAAGATACACGATTGGAATTCTGAATTTCCATCCCAATAGATTTTTTTATTTATTGAAATTGTACCCAATCCTAGGTACACTCTTGGTTCTCGACCACCACGGTTCCTCGCCTAATTCAGTTCTCGACGCATTTTGAGTAAAGAGATTTGTTTTGGCACTCGTTCGTTCGGCGCACTCCCCACTGGCATGAGTGATCTGATGTGTCGGCTAACATCACAATTCAGTCTCACAATAGCTCTCGCTCGGTGTAGATTTCTGTGTTTTTCTTTATTTTTAGATAAAGTACTGTATTCTTAGTGCAAATAAGTCTCTGGGTCCTAAAAAGGTTAGCGGTAACAGCCAACCGAAAGGAAACCGGTGAGAACCGCTGCGCAGTGCGATACTCTCCCGCATATTTTGGGCTTCTGGATGGCAAACAGAGTAGGTGTTTTGCTTTTCACTTTCAAAACCTTACTCAACATGACATTTGTCAACACTTTATTATCAAATAAGCGTTGTGTTAATGATTTTGGCCAATTGCAGGTTAATGTAAGTGTTTTAACCAATAAGACAGGCTGCACTATGATACAGTATAGACTATATTAAACTCCTCAGTTCCAGATTCGTGATACATTTAACCTATGATTCATTTGAAGCACCTGTACAGTACAACTCCATTAATGCATATAATGCTGTATACAGTGTGGATCTTCTGGGGGTCTGGAACGGATTCATTCAGTTCACATCATTTCCTTCTGGAACAAATTAGTGACGAGAACCGAGGTACCAGTGTGCTCACAATTTGGGTTGCATCCACTGCCCCTGGAAAATTTCATCCAACCATCCAAAATCGGGATCCTGTCTGCTTAAGTGGAAACAAACCCTAAAACCTTTGAGCCCTTTAATCTGACCTATAATCATTTACTTCATGTTGAACAGTTTTATATTGGTTTTCTGTGTATGAGGTTTGATGACTGACCACATATTGGCAATTTCCATGGTGGTGGTGATAGTTTATATTAAGGAAGGCTGAGCCGAAGATATCTGCGTATGTGCACCACATGGGTTATAGGCTTCGCCACTTTTTTGTACATCATGTAGTTAGTCCTTCAGGATTTGCCCTGTTAGCTCTTGAGCTGATTCGTTGAGCTACTTTTGGTGAACAGGGTCATGGTAGGACCGATCTGCCAACACATAACTGCTACCAGCTGATAAGTTCAATGAAATAACCCAGTTTACATGAACCTTGTCATCTTTAATCATTTTGAATATCAGATGTGATTAGTTGTGCAGCTAAAACAGCCGGGAGTGGACCTCTTAAAACCTTCATTAGAAAGACTATAATACAGCAGTGTCCAAGGTCTTTTCCTTTCTAAGGGAACATTGTGTATTAGCTTTGATCTTCGAAGGATTGAGAAGGCTTTATTAGCTCAGAGAATTGTGCCAGATAGGCCTTACCAATCATATTCAACCAAACGTGTAAAGAAGGATTACTCAGGATGGCATTGTCTTTCTTTTCCATCATCCATAAAGTTGTAATGCACTCTGTGACCTCACAGGCTAAATGGCAATGAAGAAACACGTTCTGTGGTGCGACGATAAATGTTTGGGATTTGTGGCTAAAATGTGAGTTGCAGGAACTGCACCAAAACCCTCAATGGTTATCTTAATGCTATGGCAACACGTATTTGTTTTGAACCTGGCTCAGTTTAGGTTGGAGCTGTGGTTTTGCAGGAGGATTTGTGGACTGGAATTCACGGAGTGTAAGATGAGATATGGAACATGATTAAGAGCTTGAATTTGCTTTACGCAAGTGCCCTTGTGTGCCTCTGAACTTGTATTACACGCATTTTGTACTTTTATTTCTGCAGTCCTTTTTCTTCTTTCTTCTGAATTTATATTCCAGAATTCTCACAGTCCATGTTAAAAGATGACAGCTATTTGGTTCAATTTATTGCTTACATGGCAAACGCGTCTGTTGACTCTTGGAAGGACTTTGCAGCATTTTCCGAGTGTTTTCTGGTCCATGTTGATGGGTGGTCTGTTTGTATTTGGAAGAATTGAACTGAATGGTAAAGCCAAACTAATCCTGATCCATGGTAGATTCTTCTTCCTAGAAAATGTGACCGCAGGTTATTCATCATCACTAAGCCATAATAACAGAAATGAAACCACAGAGAGGTCGATATGACCTGCTGTAGTTTGGAGAATTAAGTGTTAGCCTCGTTGAGTACTAAAACCCAATACCCTCTTTAGCAGCCGTTAAAAGCTACAAATATTATTTGTATCATTAGTACATCAATAGTATTATCGTTCAGATACATTTGCAGAAATGATGTAAATATCTTATAGACATGAGTGTGCTTGAGCCTTTCATTCATTTTCATACACTGAATCCAGTTCAGGGTTGTGGGGAGCTGGGGCCTAACTGACACCACATGGCACACGGAAGGAACCTACCTTATACAGAGTGCCAGTCCACCACGGGGCTCATGCGTACACAGAGAATCCCTCACACTAGGACACTTTGGAGAGACACATTGACCTAATGCATGTCTTTGGGATGTGGGCGAGATGTTTGACTTATTTGAATGTGCTGTCTTACACAAGCCCTCTACTGGGGATGCAGCTTATATAACATGTAAATGACAAAATGTTACATTTAAGATCAAAAGTACAGTGGGGCAAAAAAGTATTTAGTCAGCCACTGATTGTGAAGTTCTCCGACGTAGAAAGATGAGAGGTCTATAATTTTCATCATAGCTACACTTCAACTATGAGAAACAAAATGAATAAAACAAATCCTTGAAATCACATTGTAGGATTTTTTTAAAATTTAATTGTAAATCATGGTGGAAAATAAGTATTTGGTCACCCACAAACAAGCAAGATTTCTGGCTCTCACAGACCTGTAACTTCTTTAAGAAGCTCTTCTGTCCTCCACTCATTACCTGTATTAATGGCACCTGTTTGACCTCATTATCTGTATAAAAGACACCTGTCCACAGCCTCAAACAGTCAGACTCCAAACTCAACCATGGCCAAGACCAAACAGCTGTCGAAGGACACCAGGAAGAAAACTGTAGACCTGCACCAGGCTGGGAAGAGTGAATCTACAATAGGCAAGCAGGTTGGTGTGAATAAATCATCTGTGGGAGCAATTGTAAGAAAATGGAAGACATACAAGACCATTATAATCTCCCTCGATCTGAGGGCTCCACACAAGATCTCATCCTGTGGGGTCAAAATGATCATGAGAACGGGAAGCAAAACATCCCAGAACTACACGGAGGGACCTGATGAATGACCTGCAAGAGCATAGGGACCCAAAAGACAAAGGCTACAATCAGTCACACACTACGCTGAGAGGAGACTCAGATCCTGCCCCAGTGCCAGGCGTGTCCCCTGCACTAACAACCAGTACAGTCCAGGCACCGTCTGAAGTTTGACAGAGGAGAATATGCTGATCCAGAAAGAAGGATGGGAGAATATCGTGGTCCCTATAGAAAACAAATAGAACTTTAGCGGCTAAAAACTCAATCTGGTCGTGTTGGGAGGAAGAAGAATGCTGAGTGCATCCCAATGAACACCATACTACTGTGAAAGCATGGGCGTGGAAACATCATGCTTTGGGGCTTGTTCTGAGAGGGGACAGGACTGACTAGATCCGTGTTATAATTGAGAAGAATGATACGGGGCCATGTATGGTGTGATTTTCAGCAAACCTCCTTCCATCAGTGAGAGCATTGAAGATGGAACGTGGCTGGGTCTTCCAGCATGACAATGATCCCAAACACACCGCTTGGGCAACGAAGGAGTGGCTCCGTAAAAAGCATTTCAAGGTCCTGGAGTGGGTTACCTAGTCTCCAGACCTCAGCCCCATAGAAAATTTGTGGAGGGAGTTGAAAGTCTGTGTTGCCCAAAAACATCACTGCTCTAGAGGAGATCTGCATGGAGGAATGGGCCAAAATACCAGCTACAGTGTGTGCAAACCTGGTGAAGACTTACAGGAAACGTTTGATCATCTGTCATTGCCAACAAAGGTTATGTTACAAAGTATTAAGTTGAACCAAATTTATTGACCAAATACTTATTTTCCACCATAATTTACAATTAAATTCTTAAAAAATCCTACAATGTGATTTCCTGGATTTTGTTTCATTTTGTCTCTCATAGTTGAAGTGTACCTATGATGAAAATTATGGATCTCTCTCATCTTTCTAAGAGAACTTACACAATCAGTGCGCCTGACTAAATACTTTTTTGTCCCACTGCGTAGTTTCCGTTATGGTTTAAAATTAGATATAGTATGTGTATAAATAAATTTCTACAACAGTATTGAGATCTCTGGATCTCTGATTCAAATATGTAATCAGTTTGAATCTTCTGCTTGTTTCAGTAGAGCCTAATGATTGATATGGAGTACTACAGCTTCAAAGTCATCAGTTTGTTCTAAGTACAGCAGACACTTGTAGTATGTGGCGCAGATGACTAAACTAAATTAGTAATAATTTGCAGAAGAAAGAGACCTTCTGTTTCACTTAAATACACATGTATAACCCCAACAATGATACAATAATACAAGAATGAATGAGTATTTGATTAATTAATAAAATTAAAAGATTTATTACATGCACATCTCAATTTTTGGGAACCCAAAAAAAAAACCACAACAAATGCAAGTGTCTACCTGCAATACCAATTTATTAAGTTAGTTCATGAAACAGAAGAAAATGTTTCAAGTGGTGAACACACATCGGAGTTCCACATTGACACCAGTCTCGGTAGGTAGTGTCTTTACAGTGTGACTGGAAAGTTGTGAACTCTTTAGGAATTTTCATTTTTTTATTTTTTTTTTTTAATTTTTTTTCATAAATAGTGACCAAAAACATCATCAGGATTTCCACACAAGTCAAAAAGTAGCATAAAGAGAACCCAGGTCACAAATGCAGACAAAAATATTGCTCCTTGCCGTCATTATTTATTGAGAAAATGATCCAATATTACATATTAGTGAGTGGCAAAGTATGTGAGCCTTTCAGTTCTGGTCGATCGACCCCTGTGCAGAAAATAACTGAGCTCTAAACGCTTCCTGTAGCTGTTTGATCAGTCCTGCCACACCGGCTTGTGCGAATTTAGCCCATTCCTCCGTACAGAAAGCTTCAGCTCTGGGATGTTGGTGGTGTTTCCTCCATAGCGCCTCGCTTCAGCTCCTTCACAACATTTTCATCTGGATTTCTTAAGGGTCAGGACTTTGACTTGGCATTCAAAAACATAAACTTTATTCTCAGTAACCATTCTTTGGTAAGAACGGCTTGTGTGTTTCACAATGGGTAACGGTCTTATGTGGAATGCAGGGTTTTCTTATCTCAAAAGATAACGCTTTTATTTTAAACCAAAAAGTTATGACTTTGGTCTATCCATCCACAAAACATTCTTCCAATAGCCTTCGAGGTAGTCACGTGATCTTAGCAAACTGCCAGACGAGCAGCAATGTTCTTTTGGAGAGCAGTGGCTTCTCCTTGCACCCTATGCATGCACACCATGGTGTTCAGTGTTTTCTGATGGGGACCTCTAATGAACATTAAATTAGCCCAATGTGAGAAGAGGCCTTCAGTTGCTTAGAGGTTACCTGGGTCCTTTGTGACCTCGTGCCAACTATTACAGACCTTGCTTTTGGAGTGAGCTTGTTGCGTCGGCCACTCCTGGGGCGAGGGAACAATGTCTGCAATTTCCTACATTTGTACACATCTGTTTCTGATGTGGATTGTGGAGTCCAAACTCTTTGGAAGATGGTTTTGTAACCTTTTCCAGCCTGATGAGCATCAACAACTCTTGTTCTGAGCTCCTCAGAAATCTCTGTGCGTCCCATGAAACACTTCCACAAACATGTGTTTGAAGAGCAGACTTTGATAGATCCCTGTTCTTTAAATAAAACAGGGTGCCCACTCACACCTGATTGGCATCCCATTGATTGAAAACACCTGACTCTAATTTCACCTTCAAATTAACTGCTAATCCTAGAGGGTCACATACTTTTGCCACTCACTAATATGTAATATTGGATCATTTTCCTCAATAAATAAATGACCAAGTAAACTTTTAGGACTTGTGTGAAAATCTGATGATGTTTTAGGTCATATTTATGCAGAAACATAGAAAATTCTAAAGGGTTCACAAACTTTCAAGCACCACTCTACATTTACTAATACACTACATTGTGTTGATCATTTTGTATTACACATAGCATACAGTACATATGGCTATTTTAAACCCCAGGTCGTACCACCTGCTCTTGTTAACTTAAAAGGTTTTCAGTGTTTGCAGAACATCAACTGACTTGTCTCCTTTATGATCAAATTCAAATGGTTTCTTTTGACTCTAACAGTAATGTATCTGTATATAGGCAGGACTACCTGACTGTTTATACTTTGGGGTGAAAATATTGCTAATATAACACAGATCAGACATAACATTGACGCCCCTGAAAAGTGAAAGGTGTGGCACCACAATGGGATGCTTTCCGCGAAGCCCTTTCTTTTGAAACCTTTGTATAATGGTATTCGTGTGGATGCAAGTATCGCCTATCTAGACACTGGTGCAGTCCACGTACACAAGTACATGCCAACAAGATTACCTCTTGGCAGTGGGTTTGTTCAGCAGGATGATGTGCCCTGCTACACTGCAAAAGCTGTTCAGCAGCTGTTTGAGGAACATGACCGAGGTCAAGATGTTGACTTGGCTTCTAAATTCCCCAGAGCTCATTCTGATCAAGAATCTGTGGGATGTGCTGGACAAACAAGCCCAATTCAAGGAGACCCCACCTCATAACAGAACTTAAATGATCTGCTGCTACAATCTTGGTGTCAAATACCACAGAACACCTATTAAGCAGGTGCTTTTAATGTTATGGCCAATCTGTGTACATAATATTTTAATGCATAAATATATTTTGACTTAATGGAGTTACAACAGAATAATACACTATGCACTGAGTGGGGTATGTTAAAGAAAAATAAATCTCTTAAACATAACAATACCCTTCACAGTTATGCTACCTTCTACATAATTCTCATTGTTCACATTCTCATCGAGTACACACAGACTAGGCTTACATCAGGTAAAGCACTTGTTTACTAACTGTAGTCCAGGTTGCTGCTACACATAGTGTGCTGCTTTGCATACAAGATAAGGCCATATCTGAATAGAACAGAATGTACCATTCTGAGCACAGCAGAAACTCTGATAGCGTGTTAGTGTGAAAGATCAAGGACTCTCTCTATGATATCTCTGGACACAAATTACTGATACTGTGGTTATCTAACCACTCTTATGTGGATGTATTCTTATGATGTGGGTTGTTTTCTTACTGAAAGAGCCCACCAAATCCTAGTTGTATCTTGGCAGAGAGAGCAAAATTCTCATTCAAAATCTGTTGGAACTTCATTGAGCCCATGGTGTGATGCATCCTAAGGTTCCAAGGAGGAAAAAACAGCTCCATGACATCATAGATCCTACACCATACTTATCATTAGGTTCCTTCCTTTATGGTTTTATGCTGAACAAGCTCATTTGAGGTGCTTATGTTTGAGGTTAGATGAAAGAAGTAGAACCTACATTCCCCTTTGTTCAGACACCCCAATCAAACAGGAAATCATAGTGTGTGATTATATATTTATAAACCTGTTTCTCTCCATGCGGCCCACCTAGAGCCTTCCTTTAGTTGTAGTTTTCCCCAATAAACTTCAATGAATGTGTGTGTGTGTGTGTGTGTGTGTGTGTGTGTGTGTATATATATATATATATATATATATATATATAAAACTAGGTAAATGTTGCATCTTCAAAACTCAATTATACCATAGGTGTACCTGATAAAATGGAAAGCAAGTTTAGGTACAACATCAGTTTCCTTCCCCCATAATTGTCTGTGGTGTTTATAGAGTATACACTGATTATGAGTCAGGATTTGAGGCTAAACTTTGGCTCAGTCTCTCTAACACATTGTATAGGAGTTTCAGGTCATCTTTCATTTGTCCCAAGACATTCTGGATCTTAAATGGACTGTCCAAAACTTCCATACTGCAGGTGTATGGGTCATATCTGACGGAGAATGGCTTCTGAATGGTGGACGAATACTGCCTGCAGTGCAACAACATGTACATTAGTTTTCCTGTTAGGTAAACAAACCTTTGTTACTGTAAATTAAACTGCAATAAGTAAATTATCCTGCAAAAAAACCAAGTAAACATGCTCTGTACTGAAGGGTATCAAAGAAACACATTCAGAGCTGGACTTTAGAGCGTGGCAGGAGCCTTTGGGCTTGAGCCATTGTTGGGGCACTGTGCATACACTATGTTGTAAGGTTATGGCAAAAAAAAAGTCACAGAACAGAAAGAGGCAGAGGAAGGCAATGTCACCTTCTAATGGACACCAACAAAAGCACAGAAATATTATGGTTTATAAATAGAAAGAGGCATGGAGTATGACTATAGGACCAAACAGATTAGTCATAATACATTTTTGAGAAAACTGCTTAGCCACTTGTTTGTGTGTGCATGCGTTAGTTTGTCTGTCTATGTATTAAAGAGAAACAAAAGGCTTTCTCTTTAGTACATAAAAAGTGAAACACTCTTTCTAATAACCTCAACTGTTAGCATGTTCACCTTATATCATCATAAGTGCTCTGTGACCTTACCAGTCACTGTAGCTGGTTTTCAAACTAGAAGTTACGCAAGCAAAATAACCCCCCTGGTGAAATGGGTCACATAAGCCATTTTCTTGGCATGTACTCACCGTTTAGAAGCATGGGTCTGAAATGAGTGTAATGTAATTTCTTGTGTTCTGTGCTGTTTATCCACATTTTTGTTTTGACATGACTCTGGTCCCTTTTTTAGGCATTTTTCTTTTTGTGTGTGTGGCTCACTGTCATACAGTGGTGACTGAAAGTTTGTGAACTTCACATACTGTTTATTTAAGTTGCTAATTAAAATAGCACAAATGTTGATTTTAATCAGCACTAACGCTGCACAAACGAATAGTATTTTAATTCCATTTTTGAGCGCATGGGGGGCCAGCTTCAAGGAAGTCACCTGAATAGTACCTGATCTGTGGTGGTCCTGTGAGGGTCCTGCCCATTAGAGAACAGAGTAAAGGAGACTACAGTCTGTAATGGTAGAACTGCAAAGTGCATCTATATAAGTGGAACTGATCAAATGGACAATAAATATAGAAACAAAGAGGTGTACCTAATAAAGTGATCAGTGAGTTTATCTGTGAGTGACAAAAGTATGTGACCCTCTGCTTTCAGTATCTGGTGTGACCCCCCTGTGCAGCAATAACTGCAGCTAAACGTTTCCTGTAGCTGTTGATCAGTCCTGCACACCGGCTTGGAGGAATTTTAGCCCATTCCTCCGTACAGAACAGCTTCAGCTCTGGGATGTTGGTGGGTTTCCTCACATTAGCTGCTCACTTCAGCTCCTTCCACAACATTTCCATTGGATTAAGGTCAGGACTTTGATTTGGCCATTCCAAAACAGTTTTTTATTGGTTGCCAATGTCTCATGTGATCCCTCTTGGCTGTGTTTCCTACCAGTTCTCCTCTTTCTAGCTATGCTGCTATAGCTAATGCTGCCGGGGTCTCATGCTACACTTGGCATCAGTGATTGACATGGCATCAGTGATTGTTAATAAACACTGTGCTCTTAATCAATAACTAATTACATTTTCTGTTTTCTCTCCGAGCTGTGTTCCGGCAGTTCCGGCCCCACACATGATGTACATCTGATGGAGCTCCACTGTGCATAATTCACATTTTATTCGACCATGACTCCATGACTGTAGTTTCGCTCTTAGATTTATCATCATACCCGGGCCACTTAATGTCGATGTGCATACTTCACATTCTATTCGAACTTTGACTCCATGACTTTAGTTCGCTCTTAGATTTATCATCAGCCGCCCAAGGAGGTTGGGTCCCTTTTTGAGTCTTGGTCCTCCAAGGTTTTCTTCCTAGAACTAGGGAGTTTTTTTCCTTGCCACTGTCGCCCTAGGTTTGCTCAATTTGGGATTGGACGTAGTTATTAGGAGATAATCTAAACTTGTAAAGTTGCTTTGAGACAATGCTCCATTGTAAAAAGCGCTATATAAATAAATCTGACTTGACTTGACTTTACTTGACTTTTTGTCTTCTTTAACCATTTTTTGGCAGAAATACTGTTCTGCTGCCTGACCCACCAACTCTTGATAGTCAGTTCATGGACAGATGTCCTGACATTTAACATCAACATCAACTCTATTTCTGAGGTCCGTAGAAAGCTAATTTGTTCGTGCCATGATACACTTCCACAAACATGTGTTGTGAAGGTCAGACTTTGATAGATCCCTGTTCTCTAAATACAATACGGTGTTCACTCATGCCTGATTGTCATCTCATTGATTGGAAAAAAAAAAAATCTAATTTCACCTTCAGAATATCTGCACTAGAGGTTCACATACTTTTGCTACTCACAAACTTTCAAGCACCACTGTTCTTTGATATCCTCAATGATGATCATTTTGACTAATATCAAAAACCTGTGTGCATGTGCCCCTCTCCCACTGGCAAATGAAACCAATTAACCAAAGTCAAATATCAATGACACTGGGTAAGCAAATCAAAGCACTTGTTTCAATAAATTGTTGAACCAAAATAAATCGATAGCTGGACTGAAACACAAAGTTTTTACTGAATTGTGCTGATTCATTTGGTGGAACAGCTTTTCCCTGGTGCCCTAGGCTACAGCCCAGGATAGCCAGTGCATAAGTCCAGCCCTGAACAGGTTGATGTACAGATGGCCTTAAAGAACCTGTTAGTATACACAGTCTGTCATGTTACGTCAGAAACCCAATTCTTTAGAACCTCTGTTCTGCACCAGTCATTCTACCTGCTATGAATTTATATTAAATAAGAAGTTCATTAATATAACTGTATCCATCTTCAGATTTACCTTTAAAGAACCTTTCAATGTATAAATATCTATCCACAACTACTGCTAAACATTCACCTCATCTTATCCTTGGCGTCCTCAAAGCTCTGGGACACAAAATACACAGGCTGGTAGGTCTGGTCTTGGTATGGCTGGACAGCCACCTCCGCTGGGTCAAATGGCTTGTGCTCAGGTTCATTAGACAGAGCATACTAAGAAAAAACAATAAGCTGTTAAGACTTTTTTTTACACACAGACTTTCAACACATTCCAGAAACACTGTCGCCCGATCATTAGTACATGTAGGTCCTTTGCAGCAGGCTTCCTGCTACAGTTAGTCATTTACTATTTACTGTACTTAGCTCTGTCGCTTCAGAGATTCCTGGTTTGATTCCTGGCAACTCCTGTCTGGAGTCTGCATGTTCCCTTTGTGTCTGTGTGGGTGTTTTTCAGGTACTCTGGTTTCCTCCCAAATTCCAAAAGCATGTATTAGATCAGTTGTTGTCTCTAAAGTATTAGTGTGAGTAAGTGTGTGTGTGCATGCATATGCCCTGTGATGGATGTACATCCTATCTGGGTTTGGTTATCATCTTGTGCCCTGTGCTGCTGGATATGCCAAGGCTCCTATGACCCCGTTAGTTGCTAACCATTTATTTTCCCTGTTAACCATTTATTTTCCCTGTTCCCTGTTTCCCTGTTAAGCATATGACGATGAACTGCATACTCACCAAAGCAGTATCATTGTTTTTTAAATTAAAATGTGTATTGCCAGTAAAAATACATGCAGCAAAACATAAAATATACTAAAGACTTTTGAACTACATGTACTTATCTTGTCTATTAGAAAGCTTTAGCAAAGGGATGTAGCATTACTGAGGGAAATTAAGCAAATGCATAGGATTTACCTAATCACACAAATATTTATTATGATTGTATAGTTGGTCTAGTCATATGAGGGTATTCTGTACATAGCTGTTTTAAAAAAACTGTGTTCTTAAACCCTGGGTAGTGTATTCCCCCCAATACCACCACTAATTCTTTTGGGGATGAGCTGACTAAACGTCAGTGGACAGCATGTATTTTGCAGTATGCAAACTGATATCTAAAGTACTGATAAACAGAAATGGTAAGCAGTTTAAATTGTTTAAAGTAACACACTTAGGTGCGCCAAGGAGAACTTGTTTAGTTATTGAGGTACAGTCCTGTTAAACAGAGTATATGGAATATAAGGCAGCTCATGAGGTTGGATGAGAGAAAAAAATGCAGGATGAGTGAATATAAAATTAGTATTTTATTTACCAAAAGTTCTCCATAAGCGGATAAAAGGCCAGCACCGTAAGCCTTTAATGCGCCATTCTGCTTGCAGAGCCCAAATTCAACAGTAAACCAGTAGAGCTAAAAAAAACAAAACAAAGGGTAGGTAAGAATATGCCTTCGTTGTTTACATAAAAGGCACTTAACAGTCTCAAAAAGTATATATATGACTTTGATATGAGATTTAAAAAAAAATAACAATGGACAATAAAGATTTTGCTTCATGTGTGTATTTATGGCTTTGGGGCTGCTTCTCGTGAAAATCGCCAGCACAAGTATACTTGAATATTTAACCCTTCGTCATGCAAAAAGTAGTCTTATCCGTTCGCACGTCCAGTCAAGACAAACCAATGATATCATCTGTTGACAAACAACGTCAAAGCGAGGCAGGTAGGAAAATGTTGGTGAAGCATGAATACGAAGCAAAGCGATAGCCATAGCCTAATAGTGAGGTTCAGGGGGTGCCAGGTTAGGTTTATTCAAAAATAGACATGTAAATATGACATACATAGTGGCCTGTTGCTGCTTACCAGAAACAAATGTTTTTAGTTTTTATATTGCAAGTTACACCACAATTAATTGAAACTGTAAGAATTAATTACTATAAATTTGACAAGAGACATATACTATATAGACAAAGGTTTGTGGACACCCCTTCTAATTATTGTGTCCTGCTCTTTCAGCAGTGTCACACATTCTTAATGTAAAGCATCCAATTATGAATTCTCCATAGACAAACAATGGTAGACGAATGGGTTGTACTGAGTACCCCACTGAAGGTTTCTGCTTCAAATAAGTCAGTTCACCAACTGTTACCCGGTGTTCTTAAACAAAATTTATAAAAAAATTGGTTTGCCAACTTTTTATTGAGAACCTGACTGGCTTGCACAGAACCTTGACTTCAACTCCATCAGACACCTTGAAAGTGCACTGGACTGCCAAAGGTGAGCCAGATCTTATCTAACGTCAGAAGCCGACCTCAAAGTCTTGTTCCAAAATTTAGTTTAGAACCCTTTTCGAAGAACAAAGCCTGTTGTAGCAGCAGATGTGAGGGGAGAACTCCATACTAATTAATACCCATGTTTTGGATGTGATTTTTTGGGTGTCCTCAAACATTTGTGTATGTAGTGCTGACATTTATATGCAAAATTCTGTTAAAACAACAGTTATACCTGCCTTATCAAACCTTATTCACACTATCAATCACAATCGACCAAAATATATAGGCTATATTTTCCCCAATTTCCCCTTATTAGTTTTTAAGTTTTTGGAAATAATTGTGATGAGTATGAAGCTGTTGGGGATAATTCCTCACATTTTTCTACTTTAGGACATCTTGACCTTATATTACAGATAATACGATAGGCACAGGTGGATTTTACTCTGGTAAATGAGTAGTTTGTCAGCACTAATGGAAACGTCTACCTAGTCACATCTAACACCACTGCTGAACTCATTTCTGACCGGAAGAATATGGGACACTGACAGTTAACCATGGTAAACTCCTTAGGTCTAATAATCGTTGCTTTTTGAGCTTCTAGTCAATGACACATTTATGCATTTAAAGATGTTCGAGCGGCTGTGCCATATACACAATAGCTAGTTCACTACGTAGCGATTTGGGATGCCTGATCTGTTCTTGTTTTTGTATTTAGTTTACAATTTTATTCTAGGTCTAAAACAATATAGAGACCCAGACCTCTTAGCTGTCTACGACTATGGTTAGACTTTATAAAATAAGCTTACCTCCTCTATTTTATCTGTGTCCGCTCCTCTTTGCACCTATCATAGTTTAAGTGCGATTCATTAATAATATCACTAGAGGTCAGTAAAGACCTACTGTCGGCATTACTCTGCGTGTAGGCCTACTGAAGATGCTGCTGTATCTGTATGATGACCATGTATCTGAGACGGTCCTTACTGTAGACAGCTTTTGGATGTCCTCCTCAGATGCTCCAAGAGAGGCAAGACCAATCTCCTATGAAGTCAAATAGACACATTAGATCTAGATGTTGGAACATTTATACATTTTGTAAAGAATTATATGTGATCTCTGTAATGGCTGTCAAAATACCTGGGAAAACTGTGCAAACTCCTTATCTGTGAGCATAGGGACATGTCCGAGCAGTTCATGACAGCAGTCTCTGTTATAATGCAATTAATTAGATATGACCAGATCAGTTCATGTTCAGTTCTTAATGTTTCACACATAATCCTCATAGAATGTAATAGGAGACATACGGCTCTGGGGAGTGCATGGGTGAAGAAGAATGGCGAATATATAGAGTGCACTGGAACACTCTAAATGCCAGGCTTGCCAGGAAGTCCCGTGCAGACAGCAACCCTACCACTGGGCGCAGCTGAAAGCCCGTTTTTTCTGAACAGACAATCATATCAGTACTGCTTAAGCTTTGTGATGTGCTTGGACAAAATGGCATAGTTCAAGTTTTTACAGAAATACTAAATACAATTACTAAAACTTCCACTAATTTAATGGAGATTTGAGACTTCTTTGTGCAAGGTAGCTGTGTTTGTGACTTTCCTCCCCTTATTTGTCACAAACTGTAAATGGCATTTGTGAGTGTCCTATTGTACGTAGTACTACTTTGTTTATCCCCCCACTACCTGTATATTGTCTCTAACCTATTGTGTATATAACCTGGTTCACATTCACTCGTTGAGCTTCTGTTTCATCTCTCTGATCTTCTGTGTTTGTCATAATACTCTATCAGTGCATTTCCATAAATTACAAAAGCTTCGGCCTGTGTATAACACTTTAGGCTTCCACTCGTGTTATCAGTGGTTTCTCAAATGACATATCATTGTTTTCTATGGTTTCTTGTGAAAATACCCTTTATACAGCATAACCTTGTTATCTCGCCAACCTCATCTCTCACTGCCTATGATGGCAGGATGGAATTCCTTCCATGCATTTTACCTCGAACAGCCGCCAATCTCGCCTCTTCATGCGCTTTGCATCACAGACACAGACGTCGATCACGGACTATTTTGCGTAAATGGATATCAGTACGTGTTTCTGTCCATTGTAAATGTGATTGAATGATCACGCGGGCTGCTCAGTAAACACATTACATCAGCATCAGGTCACTTTATCTATTTTTGTAATCTCATTTAGTCACCAAACTCGCCTCTTGCCAAAAATAGCCAAGAAACAGACGTGGTCGGGATAATGACTTCAGAGTGTATTTACATTACAGCAGTATAAAAAGACTAGGGGACTATGGTAATGTGGTACTGTCCGGTCAACTCCCATTTCACAAAACATTAAATGGAACTTAAAGGGCGCTTACCAATACAGTACCTATTCATGTAAGCACTGGTCTCCTCACTATGTACACCCTATTGCCTTCGGAACTGCCTTAATTTTTCAAGGCATAGATTCAACAAGGTGCTGGAAACATTCCTCAGAGATTTTCCATATTGACATGATAGTATCATGCAGTCGCTGCAGATTCGTCTGCTATCAATCCGTGATGCAAATCTCCTGTTCCACCACATCCCAAAGGTGCTCTATTGGATAGAGATCTGGTGACTGTGGCGGCCATTTGAGTACAGTGAACACACTGTCATATTCAAGATACAAGTTTGAGCTGATTTGAGCTTTGTGACATTGCGCGTAGAAGATGGGTACACTATGGTGTTAAAAGGACGGATGCAACAATACTCAGGTAGGCTGTGATGTTTAAACAATGCTCAATTGGTACTGGTAATGGGATGGACAAAGCATTGGCAATACTGCCTCGTTGATGCCACAGGTCAGAGGAGAGTGACCAGACTTGTTCAATCTGATAGAAAGGCAACAGTAACTGAAATAACTACATGCAGAAGAGCATTTCTGAATGCACAACACGTCGAAACACTTTGAGCCCCTTAACACCAACTGAGCATTGTGTTAATACCACAGCCTCCCTGGGTATTGTAGGTGACCATATCCATCCCAAAATGACCACAGGCAACGTGCTGCCATGCCATGCTTTTTTATGTTTCACCTTTGAAATGATTTCCAATGTAATTCTGTGGAGAAGTGTTTGCAGATACCTTTTAAATAGCTGGAAACATCTCTGAGCTGAGGGATCTTGTCCTCTCCATAGCCACACTCACTCTCCAGCTGTTGCAGGCCCTCTAAGAACTGTCTGCATGCATGAGTTGGGTAGATTGAAGTAAGTGTTCTGTATACTTCCCTCCTGCCAAAGATAAAGCACATCAGGGATTCATTAATGAAACAGTTGTTTAAATACGTATTTAAAATAAGAAAAATGATCAATTGTGCTGCTATATGCTTATATATAAAACCCACCAAGTGGCAACCTCTTCTGGAGTGTACTCAACACATGGCAATGGGTCGCCCCTGCAAGATATACAGGTCTGATTTTTATATGGATGTAGCATATTTGCCTGAGATGACATTATTTCTGGTGCACTTGCTACTGATAATGCATTTAAATACAGCAAAAAATGATTCTCAACCTTGTGGCCATCTGAGCCATTCCATCCTAAATCATTTGGGGTAATTTCACTTTGTGTATTATATTTATTTAGTTACTTTTTATTGTCTACTATTATCATTTATAATAATGATAATAATATAATTATTATGACTATTATTATCCTATCTAACAGCTGTCTAGTGTCCTCCCGCTGTCCCTGTGGGTTTACTCCAGGTGCTCTGTTTCCCTCCCACAGTCCAAAGGCATGCATGAGGTTAACTGAGTATGTATGCCTAGTTTGGATGTAAACTTGTACATTGATGTAAGCTTATGTCTGTCACTAAATAGCCATTGATGCTGAAAGCGACATTAAAAACGAAATAAACAAACAAACAAACAGCTGTTTAGCACCTCAACGCTTCTTCTTCTTCTTCTTCTTCTTCTTCTTCTTCTTCTTCTTCTTCTTCTTTCGGCTTCTCCCTTTATCAGGGGTCGCCACAGTTAAACGTTTCCACCTCACCCTGTCCTCCACGTCCTCTACTCTCACCCCAACTCCCTGCATATCTTCATTTACCACAACCAAATAACTCCTCTTTGGTCTTCCTCTCCGTCTCTTGCCTGGCAGCTCCATCGCCAACATCCTCCTACCAATATATCCACTATCCCTCCTCTGCACATGTCCAAACAATCTCGGTCTTCCCTCTCAAATTTTGTCTCCCAATTTTCCAACCTGTGCTGTCCCTCTGATGATCTCATTCCTAATCCTGTCCATCCTGGACACTCCTAAAGAGAACCTCAACATCTTAAGTTCTGCCACCTCCAGCTCTGCTTCCTGTCTCTTTCCAGTGCCACTGTCTCTAACCCATACAACAAGGCTGGTCTCACTACTCTTGTTTTTGTATTAGTTTACAATTTTATTCTAGGTCTAAAACAATATAGAGACCCAGACCTCTTAGCTGTCTACGACTATGGTTGGACTTTATAAAATAAGCTTACCTCCTCTATTTTATCTGTGTCCGCTCCTCTTTGCACCTCTCTTCTCCACCCACTCCATCCTGCCTGTACTCTCTTCTTTACCTCCTTTCCACACTCCCCATTTCCTTAGACAGTTGATCCCAAGTACCTGAACTCCTGGACTTCTGGACTCCGTGACCAATGATCCCTGTAGCCTGACTGTTCCACCTGCCTCCCTTTCATTTACACACATGTATTCTGTCTTACTACAGTTGACTTTCATTCCTCTCCTTTCCAGATTATACCTCCACCTCTCCAAGTTCTCTTCTACCTGTTCCCTGTTCTCACTACAGATCACAATGTCGTCTGCAAACATCATAGTCCACGGCGATACCTGTCTGACCTCATCTGTTAGTCTGTCCATCACCAGAGCAAATAAGAAGGGACTCAGGAGCGATCCTTGATGCAGTCCCACCTATACCTTGAAGCTATCTGTCACTCTTACAGCACATCTCACCTCTGTCACGCTGTTCTCATACATGTCCTGCACTAATCTAACATACTTTTCAGCCACTCGAGACTTCCTCATACACCACCACAGTTCCTCCCTTGGCACCCTGTCATAAGCTTTCTCCAAATCCACAAAGACGCAGTGTAGCTCTTTCTGACTATCTCTATACTTCTCCATCAGCAGTCTCAAAGCAAAAATCGCATCCATAGTGCTCTTCCTTGGCATGAAACCATACTGTTGTTCACACACTGTCACCTCCTGTCTGAGCCTAGCTTCCACAACTCTCTCCCAAATCTTCATTGTGTGGCTCATCAACTTTATGCCCCTGTAAGAGCCACAACTCTGTACATCACCCTTCTGCTTGAAAATCAGTACAAGTTAACTTTTCCTCCATTCCTCTGGCTACTCTCATTCACCAGAATTCCACTAATAATCTAGTCAAAAACACCACTCCCAGCTCTCCTAGACTTTTCCATACCTCAACCGGTATGTCATCAGGTCCCACTGCCTTTCCGTTCTTCATCCTTTTCAAAGCTTTCCTCACTTCTTCCTCGCTAATCTTTGCTACATCCTCTTCCACAATTTCTACACCATCCAGCCTTCTTTCCCTTTAATTTTCTACATTCATCAACTCCTCAAAATACTAATTCCATCTTTCCCTCACCCTCTTTTCACCTGTCAGTACATTTCCATTTTTATCCTTGATCACCCTGACATGCTGCACATCCTTTCCAGCTCTATCTCTCTGTCTCGCCAGCAGATACAACTCCTTCTCTCCTTCCTTACTGTATAACCTTTCATATAACTCATCGTAGGCCTTCTGCTTGGTATTTGCTACCTCCCTCTTTGCCCTTTGCCGCATCTCCTTGTACTCCTGCCTACTCTCATTAGTCCTGTCCCTGTCCGATTTCTTCTTTGCTGACCTCTTTCTCTGAGTAACCTCCTGCACTTCCTCGTTCCACCAAAAGGTTTCCTTTTCATCCTTTGCCTGTCCAGAAGACACACCCAGTACCTTTCTACCTGTCTGTCTAATTACTGTTGCCGCTACTCCCTAGTCGTCTGGGAGCTCTTTCCTATCACCCAAAACCTTTCTCAGCTCCTCTCTGAACTCCTTACAACATTCTTCATTTCTCAACTTCAACCATTTGATCCTCTGCTCTGCCTTTGTCCTCTTCCTCTTCCTACCACCAGAGCCATCCTGCACACCACCATCCGATGCTGCCTAGCTGCATTCTCCCCTGCCACTACCTTACAATCACCAATCTCTTTTAAGCAACCTCTTCTACATAGGATGTAGTCTACCTGTGTGCTCCTCCCTCCACTCTTATAAGTCACCCTATGCTCCCTCCTTCTTTTGGAAATATGTGTTAACCACAGCCATTTCCATCCTCTTTGCAAAATCCACCACCTGTCCTTCTAGGTTCCTATCCTTAACACCAAACCTGCCCATCACTTTCCTCATCTCCTTTATTACCTTCACCAACTGACCATTGAAATGTGCACCAATCACCAGTCTCTCCTCCCTGGGAATGCTCTCAACCACTTCATCTAACTCCCCCCAGAATCTCTCTTTCTCCTATAATTCACAGCCACCTTGTGGTGCATAGCCACTAACAAACATTCACCATTACAACACCCTCATTTTCCAGCTTCAGACATATTATCCTATCTGACACCCTTTTCACCTCAACGACATTCTTTACATAGTCCTCCTTCAGGACCACACCAACTCCATTTCTCTTCCTATCCACACCATGGTAGAACAGTTTAAACCCTGCACCAATGGATCGAGCCTTGCTGCCCTTCCACTTTGTCTCCTGCACACACAAAACATTGACCTTTCTCCTCTGCATCATATCAGCCAGCTCTCTACCTTTCCCTGTCATGGTTCCTACATTTAGGGTTGCTACCCTCAGTGCTATATTCTGGCCCCTCCTGATTTCTCTCTGTCTCCTCACACGCTTCCCTCCTCTTCGTCTCCGGCAAACAGTAGTCCAATTTCCGCTGGTACCCTGCTTGCTACCAGTACCAGTGGCGGTCGTTGTTAAAGTATGAACTCGCATACTTTATTTGGCAAATGTTTTACACCGGATGCCCTTCCTGACGCAACCCTCACCATTTATCCGGGCTTGGGACCGGCACTAGAAATACCCTGCCTGAGCAATCTAGCGGCTGGTTTTTAGCAACTTAACGCTCCTGTGAGATAATAGACAGCTGCTGGAAGCAGCAGATCCTGAGGACCTAGGTTCTAATTTTGAAAGGCATGGTTATGGAACCCTGTGATGGACTGGGGAGAACACTTTCAGCTGTGATGAATCAATTGTGATCAGACACCCAATCCTTGGGATGCTGACCAGGATAACCTGGTCTCAAAACGAGACAGTTTTTTCATTTCTATTTAGCAATTCCAAATGGCTCCAGAGATCCCTGGTTTGACTCCTGGCCCAGACTCCTGTCTAGAGTCATGTTCTCCCCGTGGTTGTGTGAGTTTCTTCCAGGTACTCCAGTTTCCGTGCATGTGCCCTGTGATGGACTGCCACCCTGTCTAGGGTTAGTTAGTTAGGGTTAGTTGAGTCTTGGTCTTCCCAAGGTTTCTTCCTCATAACACTTAGGGAGTTTTTCCTTCCCACTGTCGCCCTAGGCTTGCTCAATTTGGGATTGGACGTAGATATTAGGAGATAATCTTGAATTGTAAAGCTGCTTTGAGACGATGCTCCATTGTAAAAAGCGCTATAGAAACATATCTGACTTGACATGACTTGACTTGACTTAGTTCATGCCTTGTGCCCTCTGCTGCCGGTTAGTGCCCCAGCACAGCACCCCAACTCCCCACAACCCTGGATTAAGCAGGTATGAAAATGAATGAATATACTGTACAAAGCATTCAGGCATAATTATGATGTTCCAAAGACCTAAATATTTACAGTCATGAATAATTTAACTAGCTTTAAATTTTTATTTACTATGTTATATAACATTTAATACGGACATTTCTATCACTGTCTCTCACTACCCTCCTTCCCCGCAGAAACACCATTAGACCCAAGGAATTAATGAATGCCTGGTTAGAAATCCTGAATTGAAACTTATTTTACTACATGCAGTACTAGCTGAACACCTACACTACTGAAGTCACTCAAATGGCCACGTATGTTTTGCTTAAATAAACCTTACAGAGAGTAATTCATTGAATTATTGCTAAAATACTTACTGCTTATAGCTGAAAGCCAGCTGTGAGAAAAATGCTCTTCGTTTTCTGTATTCTGGATCGCTGAATCCCTGAATTAAATAATATGTGGATTAATACAAGGCCTACTGCTTTACTCATTTACTTCTGTGTTACTGGTCATATTGTGCTGTAGCATTAGATAAGTAATCTGTATTCGTTTGATTACTTACTGGGTGATCTTGGTCTAGATCAGGGTCATACTTTGTAATCACACGATTACATTTGTCCAGATCACTGATCTTTCGTGGGAACCATGGAACTGACACAAACAGATGAGAAGTTTTATAAGTAATTTGTAGATGTACAGATGTTCTGATCACTCTTTTTCCATTTTTGATATGATACTGATGCCATTACTGTTGGCACAGTTCCAAGTATTGAAATTAAATGTACAGTAGGACACAGTTCAACTAAATACAGTAACTGACTGTCATCATTACATTAAGTATGTGATATTTGATTTCAAAATGTTTATTCAAATCATCTTGAGCAACAACTTCAGTAACAATAGGAATGTACAGTGTCTTAGAGGGGTACAGTATATCCCAGTGCCGTTTCATTGCAGCACATCAGTCACTCACTCATTTATTCACCCTCACTCACAAATATGAGAACATGCCAAACTCACACAAAAAACACTGAGCTCTGTTGACTATTTAAGAATGATACTGATTCTTACAAAGTTCTGTATACAGTGGTGCTTGAAAGTTTGTGAACCCTTTAGAATTATCTATATTTCTGCATAAATATGAGCTAAAACATCATCAGATTTTCACACAAGTCCTAAAAGTAGATAAAGAGAACCCAGTTACACAGATGAGACAAAAATATTATACTTGGTCATTTATTTATTTGAGGAAAATGATCCAATATTACATATTAGTGAGAGGCAAAAAAAGTATGTGAACCTCTAGGATTAGCAGTTTAATTTGAAGGTGAAATGAGAGTCAGGTGTTTCCAATCAATGGGATTGCCAATCAGGTGTGAGTGGGCACCCTGTTTTTATTTAAAGAACAGGGATCTATCAAGGTCTGCTCTTCACAACACATGTTTGTGGAAGTGTATCATGGCACGAACAAAGGAGATTTCTGAGGAGCTCAAAGAGTTGTTGATGCTCATCAGGCTGGAAAAAAGGTTACCAAAACCATCTCTAAAGAGTTTGGACTCCACCAATCCACAGTCAGACAGATTGTGTACTAATGCAGGAAGTTCAAGACACATTGGTTTCCCTTACCCTCCCCAGGAGTGGCCGACCAACCAAAGATCACTCCAAGAGCATGAGATGAGACCAAAATAGAACTTTTTGGTTTAAACAGAAAGCGTTGGGTGGCATGGTGGCCTCAGTGGGTAGCATTGCCGCCTCACAGCAAGAAGGTCCTGGGTTCAATCCCAGGGTGGAGCGCGGTCCCTTTCTGTGTGGAGGCTGCATGTCCTCCCCATGTCCGTGTGGGTTTACTCCGGGTACTAAGGTTTCCTCCCACAGTCCAAAGACATGCATGTTAGGTTAATTGATTACACTAAATTGGGCCTGGTTTTGTGTGTGGGTCTCTGGTGACAGACGGAGCAACGTGTCGGCTGGAGTGTTCTTCGGTCGCATCAAATGGCAGTGAAGCGGACCCCGCCACCAAGTGGGAATTGAAACCGCGAGAAAAGGAGAAAGAAGGAGAAGGTTTAAGAGAAAAAGCGTTATGGTTGGAGAAAGGAAAACACACTGCATTCCACCTTATCCTGTTTTGGGCCTGTTTTGCTGCATCTGGGCAGGACGGCTTGCTATCATTGATGGAACAATGAATTCTGAATGATATCAGAGAATTCTAAAGGAAAATGTCAGGACATCTGTCCATGAAACTGAATCTCAAAGAGAAGGTGGGTCATGCAGCAAGACACACCACCGACCCTAAGCACACACAAGCCGTTCTACCAAAGAATGGTTTACAGAAGAATAAAGTTCATGTTTTGGAATGGCCAAGTCCAAAGTCCTGACCTTAATCCAATGGAAATGTTGTGGGAAAGACCTGAAGCGAGCAGCTAATGTGAGGAAACCACCAACATCCCAGAGCTGAAGCTGTTCTGTACGGAGGAATGGGCTAAAGTTCCTCCAAGCCGGTGTGCAGGACTGATCAACAGCTACAGGAAACGTTTAGCTGCAGTTATTGCTGCACAGGGGGTCACACACCAGATACTGAAAGCAAAAGGCTCACATACTTTTGCCACTCACTAAATATGTAATATTGGATCATTTTCCTCAATAAATAAATGACCAAGTATAATATTTTTGTCTCATTTGTTTGACTGGGTTCTCTTTATCTACTTTTAGGACTTGTGTGAAAATCTGATGATGTTTTACGTCATATTTATGCAGAAATCTAGAAAATTCTATTACGGCAAGTAGCAGTAACATTGTTTTACTGATGTCCAAGCAAACAAGTAGACTAATAGCTAGGTATTGGACTGGGTTGTTTAGAGTGCTAATAATGTTTCCTTTTTTTATTTTTTAGATGAATCCTTTATTTGAAATTCTTACAAAAATAAACAATCAAATATAAAGCAGAATGCTCACTAGCACCTGGCTGGGGTAAGAAGGGGAAACAAATAATAAAAATATCCATCACATGTGCTTAAAGATATACACATTAAAAGACTAAATGACAATCATAAAATATTAATTGTACTTCTAATCCTTTTAACCAAATTACATGGCAAAAATCAGACATGTTAAGTGTGGAAGAACAGAGCTTTGTTATGTTAAGACATTTCTGTATTTTTGCTAAATTTCGATAAATGATTTTGATTGGTAACATTCATCATGATCACCGTGCTTGTGGTTCTGGTAAAATACTTTAAGGTACGTAAAGTGACATAAGATTTCTTATCTAAAATGACAAGACTACATTTTGTCTAGCATTTTGATCTGTTCATATTAAACGCATTTGCTGATAGTGGTTTAAATATTCCGACGCAGAGATTTCTTTAACACGTGTAAAGAAGACTGCTTTGTCTTGTGCTGTGTCCCACTTGAGCTATTATATCATTATTAATTAATCTCCCTGACAGAAACGCAGATAAGAATGACTGAGTGACATCTTGCTATTTTAATGCCCTCTCTGAGGTTTGTTCCAGTTACCCTGAACTCATGATACATTTCTCCATCTCATAGTAAGACAGAATTTGGATACGCACCGCGGTCGTCCTGTACAACCCGCACATCGTCTGCGACTTTCCTAAGGGCGCTGATAAAGGTGTCTTTGTCGGAACTGCGCACCTCACATTGGAGCAAGATCTCCAACTCATCCAAAGGGCTTTTGTTACTCCTGTGACCTGCCCGGCACTCCAAGTGGATGAGCTTCGGCTCGAAGGTCTGCGCAACGAAAGACGTTCATCTGATTTAGGATTCCAGACATTCGGAAATTCATCTGCCTTGCTTTGGCAAACAACTGCCATCATTTCAGGAGTACGATACATACCGGGAACACTGTTGAATGTAGCTTAGGCTACCTGGATAACACAAGGTCAACAACAGCGCTGCACAAATACACCCCTTTGAACGACGTGGATGCACAACAGTAAGCATTATTGTAGCTTTTAATTATATCCATTAAGAGATGTCTCTCAAATATATATAGCCTATATATATATATATATATATATATATATATATATATATATATATATATATATATGAAAATACAATTGACAAATAACTTCTAATTCTCTCTTTTTTGACAACCTATTCATTTAAAAAAATCGGAGTTTACGAAATTATTAAGAACATTAGATTGAGATGAAGAAGATTAAGATTAAGATTAAGAACATTAAACATAGCCTATAGCCTATGTAACGTACCTATTCTTCTTCTTCTTCTTCTTCTTCTTCTTCTTCTTCTTCTTCTTATTATTATTATTATTATTACTATTATTTTATGTTAGTATAAAATGTGGTATTAAATGGGTCACTTATTTCAGCCAAATCTGGCCTTTTTCTGACTTAAACTGACTTTGAACGGGTACTTTAATTATGCTATTGTAATAATTGAAAACTTTTCAAATGTTAAATTAATAAATATGACTTGTTCTCTCTCTCTCTCTCTCTCTCTCTCTCTCTCTCACACACACACACACACACACACGTAAATTAAAATCCATTAAGACTTGTCTCTCAAACATAAAATTAAAGTTATGAGTTTAATTGGCGTATTATATATAATATATTATATATAATATATATTATATATAGCCTAAAGTAACTGTTACACCTAAACACTCACCGACCAGCTGACTTAACGCACCAGATATTTAAAGAAAATAGCCTAGCTGTTTTGTAATTTTCAAGTACAACTGAAGTCAAATGCATTTACGATAGGCTATTCAGGTTAATGATTTTGTCAACAAGTGGATTTTCTTAATGTTCAGAAACCTATCATAAGGCCACAGCTTAGCTGCCGGTAAGTTTCTCAGTTTGCTCATTTTATGGTTTAAAACAATGATCACAAACCAAACTACAATCATAGAGATCACTATCTATTCTAAACGCATTCTAAGCAAACCTCCTGACAGTTCGGCTATATTCCTACAGAGCCTACAGCCTTAGATCCACCCAGCTTACAGTTTGGTTCAGAGCAGTGTTTATGAGAGGAAGCTCGGCTGCTGCGTCCTTCCATTAAGCTATATTTAACTGTTTTATGTATCGTCTATGAGTAACCTGACTTACCTCGAAGACTTTGCCGACCTTAAAGAACCCAGCGTTCTTCTCGTTGTTCAGAGCGACGAGCAACCGCAAAATAATCTGACCGTTCTCCTGACCGAGCACCGCGCTGTGTCCGGCTCCTGAGGGCCCGGGAGAGGATGCCGCGCTCTCGCGGTCTCCCTCTTTCCCTCTCTCTTTCTCTCTGTCTCTGCGGGCGTCTTCAATGAGGCTCTGCTTTCTTCCACTGAACGGGAAACTTTGCACAACGCTTTCAGTCTTCATTTCACACTTAAACCAGGAACTTTTCCGCACACACCTTCTGCTTAGCTTTTTCCCGCCTTTGCTATCGCTGTACGTTGAAACCCTGAGAGACCGGAACGCTCTCCGGCTTTTATTAGAGGGATTAGATGATTTCCATAGGCTAGGTAGCCGTGACTTCTTTATGTAAATGTGATACGACATCCCGGGTCCATATTAGGAGCGCTGCGTCACGCTCCTGCCAGGTCTTACAAGGGCTCAGTATCTTGTAAGACCCCAGCACTGGGAAACTGATTACAAACAGGGCCTATATATATGTTGGATTCAAGAATAAACTCGTACGTCATGAATAAAAGCTATTTCAAGAATAGCGTCGAAAGGCTGAAACCGTCTCACTGAAGCTTAACTGAAAATGAGAGCCATTGATGATTTAATAAAGTTTAGGCTATTAAATTACAATAAATGACATAGGTTAATTAAGTTTTTCGTCTAGGTTTTACGAACAAAAAAAATGTCCTGGCACATCATAACCAGATTGCTGAGTATGAGGACTGCAACGGTTGTGCAAAACGCAGAAGGAAGAATCAAACGGGCTTGGAAGGACAAATCGCATGCGGTCGTTTACGATGGTTCCATCATCCTGCTATTTCAAGAGGGCATGCAGTTCCACAGGGGACGATGAGAATGATATAAAGGGTCGATCCAGATGGAGTGGAACTCCGGCGCGCCCGGCTCTCCGGCGGCATCAGAGCAGGTACCGCGGCACCAACGCGCTATGGCACATCGATACATAGGACAAACTAAAGCCGTATGGCATAGCACTTAGTGATTGGAACGGCTTTACAAGGGCGTCATATTTGGGTGGGCAACAACGAAATGTTTTTTCCCAAATAGTTTCATTTCAGTAGGGGATCAAGGGAATACAATTAGAGCATCCATTCTTTCCTACGAAATGCCCAGGGTCAGGCAGCAGTGCCCGTCTTATCAGCATTCGTATGATGCCTTTGGATAGGATAGAACGCTGTCTAAGAACAATATGATTAGCAGATGCAATGAAACATTTTTAAATTCATTTTTTCTATCATGTATTGCTCGTAATGCTAGTTTTGTGTGTGATCAATAAAGCCTTGTTTTAATTTGTGAGAGCGAAATGGGTGCCATTTACTTGTTGTAGGTTTTAAAAATTAAATGCTATTTGCTATAGATCTTTAACACTGAATCTAACGACACAAATATTTAACTATTCATTTATGAATACTGGTCAATCTCAGGCAAATTTATTTTTTACATGGTGTCTCCTATCACTGTTCCTAGCAAATGCATGAAATGTAATCCCATGCCATCCACACTAATCCGCACCCTGCAGAATATTCCATTGTTTTTTCGAAAAACAAAAAACTGGCAGCTGTGGTTGCGAGAATAATTCTGTAAAAAATGCAATAATAATGAAAACAACTTAACAGAACAACCTGTACATTTTAGTTTAAGCTGTAAATTGCACACAAAAAAACAATTTAAACCAGTAAATTCAACAGCCCTTTCCTGCTACACTAGCACGATCACGCCACTATTAAACTAATTCTTTCAGTAGGATTTAGATGCAGTTATCGCTTATTGTATATGGAGCCCCATTCAGTTTAACTGAAAAATACCAAACAAACGTTATTTAACTGTAAAGGTCTCATAAGAATGCCATTTACCTAGATTTTTCTGCAAATGTTAAACAAAAGTTGTTAATTTTGTAGTGTATTTTGCAGTAATAATTACAAGTCTCAATGAAAGCAACATTTAAATACTGCTGAATTTTCTGTCAAATGTATACAATTCAAATGCATGAAATCCTGTTGACTCCTAATATTAATCTCTGTAATATTGTCTTGATGTATTCCTTGTTGAGTTATGATTAATGCTCAAAATAGAAAAATAAAAGCTGTTTCTATACATTACATGCACAATTATATTTTGATTTCATTTAAACTTCTTATGGATGTTTGACCAGAAAGGTAATAATAATAATGTAACCGAGTGTACACAGACTAACTAGGATTAATCAGATAAGAAAATGAATGAATGGAAAAAAGCCAGATAAACAGCTGTCATTTCTTAACATACATATTTGTAACAGAGCACATGTGACAAAGTGATGATCTTATTGGGAATGTATATGCACAATGTACCAATATCTTCAAATAAGCTCTTCAAATTGAGATAGTTATGCAAATGTGGGAATACCTCAGCAATAAAACTCAGTAACAACTGCACAAAAAACTAAAAATTGTGTCTTACACATTTACTTGCTACATAAGCCTGAAGAATAGAGCAGATAAGCTGAAACAAGCCTTGTAGGCACATCATAACAGGCTACATCTTACTGAGTTCAGTCCATATTCAGATATCACTCCACTCATGAAAGTTCCTGAATCAAGGTAAGAACTCTAGGTTTCATGTGAAAATGGGATGTGTTGGTTCTCTGGGTTGATGGAGAAAAAACACCTTAGGAAATAGAAGAAACGCAGACAACTGTGTGAATAATAAACCGGCTTCATTATAAAAAAAACTTCACCTCAATCATAATTTCCTTATTCATTTAAAGTCACAAGTCGATTTTTTTATTCTTCCCACAGGAATGCATTTCTCATATCACAATTATAGAAACATAGAATATCAGTACCACCCCACCAACCACAAGGGCTACCACAGCTACTGACTAGAAACCCCTGAGCAACACCACACCAACCATCTGGGATACCACAGCAACCACCTGGGATACCACATCAACCACCTAGCAACACTGACATCTTATCACCCACCAAGCAACAACTTAGCAACACCATAGTCCCCATCGACCAAAACTGTTGCTTCTTATTGACCATGTACCAATAGCCTAGCAACTGAAATCCACTTCATCTGCGTAACCATTCTGCTTTTCCTTTGGGTACTAAAAACATGAACTTGGTGTGGTGGAAAAATTGCAAACATGGAATAACAGGTGCCGAAATGAAGTAACAGAAAGTTTTATTGTCTGAGCAGAGATCAACCCAAATACAAAGATGCCTGAGCAGTTGCATATGAGCGGATGAGGAGGCTTTTATGCTCCTCACCTTTTATATTAGAGAAATAGGTTCTGTGTAGATAATTTGTAGATTGCAGTAACTTTTCTTGCGAAAACATATAGTCACTCTTTGTTCTTCAGAGAACAGTATGTCCTGTGAAGGCCATGATTATTGTCTGCATTCTTTCTTTCTCTCCCACAACTGTCTTCCTCCCTCTGAGGTGCTTCTGAAGAGTTCAGAGGCAAATTCTTGATTAATTGTGTTTTACACTGATGAGCAAAAACCGGCCTAAAGCATTGATATAAAAAGCAATATAAAGAAAGAAATAATGAACAATAGAAAAAAATCCTTCACACATCTTCCCACTGTCTATATGTTAAAGACACAGAAAAGTTATCCACTCCAACAACTAAGCTTTCTGTTGAAGCTTCATTAGCTCTGTGCCTTTTCTTTATTCTCTCTGTACCTTATAATATGCTGTCTCCACAGAGCTGGAAAATGGGCAACTGTGGTTAGTTGGAGGTGGCTGGAGGCATTTCTACCATACTAAATTCTTCAAGAAAATTCTTCATGGGTTTTTTCGTTTTTGTTCAGTCGTAAGTTGGTCTACCTGCTGATCTAATATTTGATACTGAAATTGGTGTTGAAACATACTCATAGTACATTTACAACACAAAGGAAGCATACAAATAATAGTGATAATGAGAACCATAGTGGGTAATATTGACATGAAAATTCCCTTCTCGCTAGAAAACCATGACACCACTCCCATGAAGAGCCACCTTCTTCATCTGCACGGAGTAATGATGCCACGTACTTCATTTGACCTAAAGCCTTTGTGATGTTACATTCAGGAGCATCATTGGGCGGAACACAAGTACAACAGTGTTCTTCTACCATTACACAAACCCCTCCATCTTTAGCCAGCAGAATGTCAAGAGCAATTCTATTTTGGGTGGTCATTAAACGTAAGGCAGTTAGTTCTTGTTTAATCCCTTCAATTGTGTCGGTTGTAGAATTTACAAACATAGCTAACCTATAGTGAACTTGATTTAATTGTTGTCTGACCTTTGCTACTCCCCAAATTGGGAAAATAATCTCTGCAAATCTTTCCCCTTCCCCAACTAGTCTATGTTCTGATGGAACACTTAAATCAGTGGTGTCGGCAGTCCTGCGTTCTTTCCTGTTATTTACTCTACCATTTCCCATGAAAACCTTCAGATGTGCATATAAACGAACTAGTGCACATCTAGCCCTTTGATCAACTGGAAAATACGTAAGCAATCTGTTACCGCACCACCAATACCAGTCAGGTATATAGATGAGTTCCCTTGGTCACTGTCACATTCCTAAACAGGGTAGAGTTAGGGGCCTGTCAGTCACTGGTTTGTCCTAGTTGTTTGGATAGGGTGACCTCGTTGAAGCATCGCTCAGATCTCAGGCCCTGGAAGATCTTGGAGACGTTTGTGTGGGCTCTACTGTACTGGGTTCCGTTCTTCTGGTACAGAAAACCTGGGTCATTGGTCTGGACGCACAGCGGGAAAACTGAGTCCCGACCTGGGTTTTTAACCGGGGGGCTTGGCAGCTCATCAGCGGAGGACCCCTCACATCGTTTGCGGTCTCATTTTCCCACAAGGTGCTCCATCCTATGGCGACTTTATTCACAGTGCTATTCACCAGGCTGTAAACGAAGGGCTGTGAAGTTGGCGTCCTTCCAGAACAGGTTGCCTTTTGGTTCTCGCAGGCTTTGGTTTGGGTGCTTGATGGTTGAATCGTCCGTCATGTCAGTGAGGATCTTAATCACAACCCCCTCTACCAGGACCAGGAGCGGAAGCATGATGGCTGGGATTACTAAACAACCATTGGGTACCAGTCTTGATTTTAGCTGGGGCTTGAACTTGGTTATGTTGAGACTATTCTATCACCCTTTTCACTTGTAATCCCTTCTTGAGCGACTTGAGTGTACTGGGGTGGGTCATTAACCCACGTGTTCCGGGCCCACTTTTGCAATGGCTGTTAGAAGTGAGAAGGTCAGGATCCCTACTCTTTCAATTCTGTCGTCTCCCCTGGTTTGGGAGCTCTTTTACAGTGGCTGATGTGGATCCAGATGTCTCTTTCAGCAATCGTCACTGCTGTGTGAGTTGTTAGGAGCACTTGGAATGGTCCTTGCCACCTGTCAGCTTTCACCCTCCTGTGCACATCAGATAAAACAATATTTTTGCATGTGATTGTACTCTAGCGCCAATGTCTCCTTGTTTGGAGTGCAGCTGGTGTTTGGAGGTTGCCCAACTATGATCTCAAATGGGGAGAGTTTAGATCTGAAGGATACTCTTTGCCTGAGTCCCATACACACTAGTGGGAGGGCTTCCACCCAGTTTAGTCCTGTTCATGACAGACTTTCACCCATGTTTGTTTAATTGTGCCATTCGTTCTTCCAACTAGGCCTGCACTTTGAGGGAGATATGCACAATGTTTATGTAGTGGCGTTCCAATTACATCACTGATATGGGTGAGTACCTTGCTAACAATGCTGAACCATTATCAGATGAAACCTTCCTAGGGAGTCATAATCTAGGAATCACCTCCCTTAGGAGGCATTTTGCCACTAACAGTGCATCTTGGTGGGTGGTAGGGTAAGCTTCCATCCACTTGGAGAACATGTCAACAATCACAAGCACATACCTTTTATTTTGGCAGGGTGATAACTCAATAAAGTCCACCTGTAAGTGATCAAATGGCTCTGAACAGTGATTTGAACAGGCTCTATTATTTCTTGATGCATGCTCAATAATCCAGGTAAGAAAATCCCAGAAGTTGAATCTGTTCATCTGGACATAGATTTTGTCGGAGAAATGTTTCGTCACTCATCTAAGTGGACTTCTTCAGTCTCAGCAGTTGGAAAACTTCCCCAATCTTATATACAGCACCTTTGCATAACGACTGGTACCAGCACCATTGCATAACAATGGGACCAGTTATCAGTTTAATATGCAGATTGACATTTCCATTAACGACAATGGCCATGTGTGCCATTTATGCTTCTTCATCAACAAGTCTGTTGCTTTGTGCTTCAGATGTAAAGCTTCCACTATGTGCTTTCACTTTCACAATAGCTAGATCTGCGGGTAAATGAACAGCATCCAAAAGATTCTGCACCAAATCAGCATTCTTAGCTGGGGTACCTGCAGCCGTT